>NQII01003269.1:248745-266969 GCA_002778355.1 Clitarchus hookeri | reverse complement strand
CGTGTTCCCCTCCGGCATATCACCTCTTCATTTGGGGGGTTATGGTCCAGAATTGAGTCACACATAAAAAGAGTATTTTATCACCAGAAATCACGTGTACAAATTCCTTTTGTATTTATTTTACTTTTTATAGTATACAGTTGTCCCAAAACTTTAGCTCAAACGTGTATATTATTATGTATATAAAATATTTGTATGTAGTACATTATATATATACACACACACGCCCACACACAAAGTGTTTATAAAACATGGGGACAAACTTCGGCAGTGTAAACCTGACGAAAATATAAAACTAAAATATAGGTATCATTTTTCTCGTCAAGTGATTATTAAGGGAGCTGTGTGCCCCTCACTCACTTAAATTGCCGTACTCTGTATTGTGGTTTGCCTGCTTGGTATGCAACACATTTTTGAGTCAACATGATTTATCTCACAAACTGTTCACCTGGAGTGTTCCGACAAGACTACCTTTTTTTTGTTAATTTGGACGTACTGATTCACAGGTTGACTTTAAAAATTGCTTAGAACGCAGTGTTATAAGGTACGATGCAATCATAGGATGCCAACAGCCATTTCCAAAAGTAAGAGGGATGATATTACCCACCGCGTTTTCAGAGGTGTAAGATCTCCTTTATATAAAACGTAATTTACCGATTTGATGCTTAATCACAAGTGGTTTCTGAATTTTTTTAAATAAACGGATTTTATAACTCTAATTTTGGGGCACACGGCTCCTTTTAATAGTCACTTTAGGGGATAAGTTGTTCGTACATTTACGTCTCATATTTACGTAAGGAATTAAACTGCTTGCCGAAGTTTGTCTTCGCATTTTATAAACACTTGGTATGTGTTTGTGTGTATGTGTAATTGTCTATATAAATATGTATGTGTACATACACACGGCACGCGCTTTTTCGGGAAACAGACGAGGGTTGTCTTTTTTTTTGTAGGAAGAGGGCATAGGCGAGTGCAGAGATAAGCAATGGGGGGTGCAAACTGCAAAATGAATATCCACATTTACGAGATTAAAAATACGAAGTAAGAATACATTTTAACTTATTCATCACAAATATTCTAAGCTTTACTAAACATATTTTAAGTCGGTGTTCATTTTAAACGCGCAGACCATATATTGAAAATAGGAAATTGGAAAGATTCTTTATTAATTTTCTAATGACGTGAAGCAATGTGGGGGTGCAGTTGCAACCGCTCTGTTTTGCAGGGACCCAGAATTTTAACCGTGGGGGGGGGNGCTGTCCTGGGTACGCCCGCATCAAAGAAACTGCCACTCCATTTAATCTCTGTTTTCTCATCTACCTTGTGACGATAGTAACATCAGAGAGTAGATTGTAACCTCGCTTGCATTGCAACCTGCAGCGGACCCGCAGGAGGCGGCCTCGTTCGGACAGATGGAGAACTAACAAGTGAGCGGGAAGCAAATCTAAGTTTGTGCTGCCATCTGTTTAATCTAGTGAGAACCGCTAGCTTCAGATGACAAACTGCGATGTAAACATGAGCGGGGTATGATAAATAACTTACGTTGGTGTTAATTACTGATAATCGTATTTCGCTGGCTCCCTTAATACGCCTGACACTGTGAAATGCATTTCGCCAACGTGTCATAGTATTAATTTCAAAGGGGTACAGTGTTTAATTCCCACCTAAAAGCCCTGAATGTTGTACTACTTATTAAAATCAGTAACTGGTACAAGTAATTTATTCGCTTTGGGTAACTCACTTCACGAGCGACCCATTCCCTCTCATAAATTAATTTATTGTGGTCCAAGTATAGGCCTATATAATTTAATAAAAGAAAAAAAAAACACTTTATTTGGCTTTGTTTTTAACATGAAAACATCAAAATTTTTACTTGTAAGTTGACCAGTTAATATGTATATTATACAAACATAAATGCAATTCAGCACAGATTTTTAAAGAAGTCATGTACATATAACTTAATAAATATCTTTCAGCTTTAATCTCTGACAGCTGAATATTTGTGATAAAAACATTTTAAGCATTTGTCACTAAATTGCGCAGAAATCCTCGGAGACCCGTTTTTATTTGTGGATACCTGTCATGATTTTGCTGAATGAAGCTAGGCAAAGAGGAAGCGACTGGCAGTATTTTAAATAACAAACTTTATACTTTCTGACGTAAGCGTTTAGCCAAAAAAAATTTTGCGAAGTCAAATAATGACTTAGGACCGCTATTGTTTTACCTGATAACGTAAAGTATTTTTGTAAACCAAATCCGTTCGTTAAGTTAACCTTCTATCAGTGCCCATACTTAGAGGAACTTACTTTAAGTAACTGCTCATCCTGTGATTTCTGTGAGTTTTTTTTTACACCGCGTCTACAAGTATTCGCAAAAACAATCTTAAAGTGTGTCACAAAACCAAAAGTTCGAAGTGCATTAGAATGAACGTTCCTTGACTCACCTCGTTGATGAAAGTACTTGCCTGGGGAAATTTGGTCGTTATCTGTAGACACTTCACCAGTGATAACATGGCACCTTAAGCTAAGTTAATACATACACGAAGCGTACAGAAAACGCTTTCGTTTTCAGTTGTATTGAGTTATAGGAAGAATGCGGTAGCAAGAATTAAACCAAAGAGAGTTAGTGAGATTTGTATAGCTGACATAATTTTATTTGCTATCGACTTTCGCTCAGTTACAAAGTTTCAATAGCAATTTTTATTTTATAATATTCATATTTAAAAACGTGTTAGAAATACTGAATTTCGTTAATATTGTTAACGTGTTGACTTTTTTTTATATTTATATGAATTCCGGAGGTATTCAGAGAAATAGCTTAGCCCGAAATTCCATTATTATATAATTTACATTTGTACAGCAGTTCAGAGTACACGTTAATTTGTCAAGAGAGAAGGGTGGGCAGTGGGATAAGTTTTGCCAGTACTCGAACCGTTCATCCCGTAAATTTGTTTTAACTGTGCAAAATATTCATAGCACTGAAATATGAGCGGGAAGCGGGAACTATAGATTGGATGTGGCAAAGAAAATCAGCGACCACGTCGGTAACTCGCCTGTCTCCCACGTGGCGATTTGGTTTCGATTCCCTTCTAGGGCACGTCCTGATTCTCGCATATTTGAAACGTGGCGGACGTTGCCTTGTGTTCAGTCACTGCCCGATCTAAAGTCTCATTCCATATCACCTTGCAGGAATGGTGGTCACCTGTGGACTCCACCTCGAGATTAGTCTTCAGATACGGCGCTAGAGTGCACGCATCGTCGCGTATTTACTTATTTCATTACCGAACGAAACGTAATGTATGCAGAAATATGTCAGTTGTTATTTCTTGAAAAAACTTTTACATCTGTTTTCTATTTCGTATTTTTCAAAACACAGACTTATAGAAAATATAAAAAATTTATAACGGTGATTATTTCTCGAGACATATCGATAAACATTTTTAGTATTTTAAATGTCACACAGCCGGAAAAAGAGAAAAAAAAACCACTAAAATTAAAGACTTGAATGCGTACCTACTGGAAATACGCGTGTCTCACTATGTTTAATTATGATCATGTTTTTTAATATTTCTCATGGGACTTAGAGTATATGCAGAGGACACACATAATCTAACACATGTAACAAATAACGTAAAATTTTTTCCAAAAAAACTTCACTCATTGGCAATAAACAAAATTTAAAAGGTTTCCAAGGGCTTGCCAAACTACGTTGAAATAATTATTTAGCAAAATTGGCATTTGAAACGTCAACCTCGTCTGAATGTAAATAAAACTTTCATTGGACCAATGCTCTATATGACCATTGTAAAGAAGGAAAAAGAAAAGTAATAATGATAGTGAATACGTCCATATGTGTTCCCAATTAAGAGGTAAATCGTGTACTCAAAAATATGTCATGTAATTTCCAAAGCATCTAGGTTAAACATTGCTCGATATGGAGGGGCTTCAGATTGTTTTTCCAAATTACACAAAATGAAAATGATAAGAAAAACAACCTAATATAATAATATAATAACAAATAATATCGCTATGCAAAACAAACAAGAAAAGGCGCCGGCTGAACTTTACCTACACACATCAAAGAAAAACTGCATATCTGTAACTTAATCGAAGAACATCGCCACAAAATAAATGGCAGAATTTAATATATGGACAAAAAATATGAAGTGTTGGAAAATTTTTTCGTGGGCAGCCACAAAAACTAAGTTTCAATCAACTATCTCGGTGATCAATACATTAAAAAAAAGTGTTATAGTTTCATTTTTGCAACGGTTTTCTCGATATGTTGTGTAGATTTTCTTCGCTTGTAACTATTTTCCAGTCACTAACAGCGACGGGCAAAGTCCAATTAGACTCTGGATACAATTCAGCCGTGCCTTTGCCATAAAACGTCGAAAACAATGTATAGTCTAGTCGTCGATTCTTCACATTTTTTTAATCAAACCTTCGCAAAATCACCCCATGTATGACGTGTTTGGGTTTTTCCTAATTACGTAATGTTTTGCAAGCGTTTTATACGCGTGTAAGCCATGGAGAAGATAGTTGTGTAGGTAGCTGCTAGTAATAAATAGTTCTTATGCAAAATATAATTACACTGAGTGCGCACGATTTCGGTGCGTTGTTCCTTTGGTGTAATTTTTGCAGACTTGGTTAAGCTTAGTTTGCTTGAAGCCAAAGAATATAATGGGAGTATAACTTTAGCAGGACTTCAGAAAAGTTAGAGGTTACTGTATATGGACTGTTAATACAGCTCTGGCAACATCAACTTTCACCCCAATAAGCAGAAAGATCGCCTACCGTGTATTAAATAAGAATGTGCGTGGTACAAATAATTTACCTCAAAACTGTTTCAACAGCTGCAATGACGGGTTTTACACTCGAAAATAAGACGTTTGAAATCATGAACTCGCACATGCTAGGCTTTCTCTTTGATAGACGTAGCTAATTTTGCATAAATCGCACCTGCTGAGTAGTTTTCAGTGCGTGCAGCGAAGTTGTGCAAGTTGCCTACCACGCTAGGCTATGTACAAACCCACAGCTCGGAGTTCCAGCGTCCGCACCAGATGTCGCTAGAGGCTTTGAAACAGTCAGTTTCAACACACCTATGCTTAGTATTAGTTCATTAGTACAGTCAATTAAACAGTAAGAAAGTTAATTATTTACACAATTATAGTTACCGAAAAGCTAGAAAAAAGTAGACTAATTTAATATTATTGGCGTAAGTAGACGTACGATTTTATTCCACTCTCTGAATCATTTATATCTCATTTTATTTACTCGGGAAATTAATTTTTAAAATCTTCAATTCGTTTTCTCTGCATCATATCAAGCAAAAATCATACTTTTTGTTATTAAGAATATCAGAATTGGCGTTTTATCTTTTAGTTTCCCTTCTTGAAAACATTTTTTTTTTTTTTATCTTCACTCGCAAGCATTTTGCCATATTTATTTCAGTGATATAAGCAATACTAGATCAAAGTCAAATGTAGTGGTGTAGTCATACTGTCTTCTGTCACGACTGGTGTTCCAAAACTACAGCCCGAAATATTTCACAATCGGCGATTGTGGAGACAAAGCTAAAGGGTACAACTTCCCACCATGCCTTGGTGGAGCTGGATGCACGCAGCCTTACGGTGTAGGTTCTGGGTTCGAGTCCCTAACAAGATATGGGTGTGAAGTTCGTATTTATTGGTGGCTATATCTTTCTCTCTCTCTCTCTCTCTCTCTCTCTCTCTCTCTCTCTCTCTCTCTCTCTCTCTATCTATCTCTATCTTAGTTATTCGCACATACGTCCTAAGAAAAATTATTCTCAAATTTACCAGATCAGGTTTTACGTATATTGGGAGGAAACAGCGAGTGGTAAATATTTTCTCATACATCCGTGATAGCATTTCTATATTTTCTCAGTAAATAATCAAATGCCTAGGAAGATCCCAAATGTTTATAGTACCGTCGCTAAACATGTATGTAGTTGAAGCCTGACATGTGGTTCTATGTTCATACAATGTACAGGATAAAACTTACATTATAGTTTTCGAAGTTTATTACAAATTTTTATTACAGTGTAGATACTGAACAACAACAAATCAGTTTTAAGTTTTCAACGAGTAGGCATTTCGTAAATCTTGCGTTCGCTGCTCGTGTCCAAATAAAGAATTATAAACTTAATTTCAAAATTTCGTAATAATCTATGTGTCGTTTCGAATATTTCCATGAATGGCATATGTCTCAAAAATAAGCAATTTATACCAAATTTACTTCGGAGAGCAAGGTATTACCCTTAAACCCAGCACAATATTCCGTGCTCAATTTTAAGAGGATAAGAGTTCAGCTTTTCAAAGCGGAAGACGTGAATGTTTCTTTAAAGTCAGATTTACAATAGCCCGTTACGTCCGTCCAACATCCGGTAGTCCGTCACACGCCTGCCCGTCTTCCAGCCAAACGATTTACAGTAAGACTTCGTACGTCTGTCGTTAGGTCACAATCTGACACCAAAAAAAAAGTTTAAAAATCGTGGGGGAAAAAAATTCTGAATTAAAATTGGAAATTATTGACGAAACTATTTGTGTAAATACACAAAACGTATATACACGTAAATAATGGAAGTCGATGTTACGAATTTTTAAAAAAATTACATAACAAGCTGGATTTTATTATTTGGTATTGCACAGAAGGGGAATTTGTGTACCTACGAGGAAAATATGATGTCATTTCATTTTACAGCTGCATAAACAAACATACAAAAACAGAAACTTACAAAACAAAACACGTTACGCACACACTGCACAGCCTTCTAATGAACTCGGAATTGACGGGTCAAGAAGGCTGTATAGTTGCACGGTCATAATTTAAAGTTTTCCAAGCTCTTGATGGACGGACGGATAGAATTATTGGAGGTGACCGATTGGCTGGTGGTTCACGTGGTTGACGGACGGACGTCGGACGGACCGGCATAACGGGTTATTGTAAATTCACTTTATAGCTACTGCGATTTCCCACTGTACTCCCTCCCACTTCACGAACCAAAATTCTTTTTTTTTCACTAACTACTCTAAAACTAAGTGTTATATGAGCCCGTGGTAGGGACGGGAGTTAAGTGCCATACGCCTACAAGGAAGGGATTTCGTGCAAGGAGACATGCATCACGGCAAAGAGGGATTGGGCTGCCATGGCCTGCTTTTGGCCATGACAACCTCCCTAAGTGTACTTATAGCTAAACTATATTTAGAAGAGAAAGGGAAAAACCGGCATGGTCACCGTAAAAACCCTTTCGACAGGAAATAATTAAAAAATGTATTTCATCCATTATCATATTTAACAGAAAATGCTACAGGAGACAGAGGATTGGAATAATGCTCTTTATTATGATAGAATAAAAGTGCTAGTAAAGAGGGGGCGAACCAACATGCTCCACCTCGGCTCTATTTTAACCATTCACTTCTGTCTCAGAACGGAATATCCATCGTCCGACAGCTCCACACAGCACCCGTGTCGGGCTTCTTTTTCAGCCTACTCTCTGAAGGAAAGTAAGACTTAAGAGTTTACTTCCCTGTCTGTAGGTCTGCATGCGTGTGTCAAGGTGCTTCTAATAAGAGTGCTGCGTAAAAATGTTCGAAACTGCGGTGCATTTTATACTGTACTGCTACTTCGGTGGATGTTGACTCTAGCATAGGTCCCAAAACCACGCACTACAATTTTTAATTTATAGCTCGCTCACGGTTAATCAACTTGCAGAAAACAAAATTTCCTACTCGTAAATGCATATATTTTAACATAAACCCCAGCTTGCATGATCTCAGTAAGTATTGCAGCAACGTTTAAACTTTGTGGACGCTGGAAACATTTAATTTTATTTCTGCTTACTTTACGCACAAAAATTGTGAGACCTGAGATATTTATACCATATTTTCGTACGGTAAGTGAAAGTTTTACAAGTTACCATTGATCAACGCATAAGTAACGTGAGATGGTCAGTTTCAATGTTAAATATACAGGATGGATAGAGCTAGAAAAAAGTATGCTAATTAAATATTATTAGCGTAAGTAGACGTACGATTTTATTCCACTCTCTGAATCATTTCTATCTCATTTTATTTACTCGGAAAATTAATTTTGAAAATCTTCAATTCGTTTTCTCTGCATCATAATCAAGAGAAAATTATACTTTTTGTTATTAAGAATTTCAGAATTGGCGTTTTATCTTTTAATTTACCTTCTTCAAAATATTTTTTATCTTCACTCGCAAGCATTTTGCTATGTTTTATTTCAGTGGTACAAGCAATTCTACAGCAAAGCCAAATGTAGTGGTGTAGTCATACTGTCTTCTGTCACGACTGGTGTTCCAAAACTACGGCCCGAAATATTTGACGATCGGCGATTGTGGAGACAAGTCTTAAGGGTACAACTTCCCACCATGCCTTGGTGGAGCTGGATGCACGCAGACTTACGGTGTAGTTCTGGGTTCGAGTCCCTAACAAGATATGGGTGTGAAGTTCGTATTTATTGGTCGCTGTAACTCTCTCTCTCTCTCTCTCTCTCTCTCTCTCTCTCTATCTCTTTCTCTCTCTCTCTATCTCTCTCTCTCTATCTCAGTTATTCACACATACGTCATTAGAAAAATTATTCTCAAATTTATCAGATCAGGTTATACGTGTAGTGGGAAACAGCGAGTGGTAAATATTTTCTCATACATTTATATATGTTCTCAGTAAATAATCAAATGCCTAGGAAGATCCCAAATATTTATTGTACCGTCGCTAAATATGTCTGTAGTTGAAGCCTGAAGTCGAACTCCATCGACCAACTTCCGGAAGGTGATTCCTCATAAAAAAATAGGTCGAAAACATGCACACGACGTATGGCCGAAGTCTGTTTCGAAGGGGTGAAAACCGCCCTTGAAAGTGTAGTTGAAGCAGAGGATTTTTCGCTGATACCGCAGCCATAATGAACGATAAATATCTCCGGATACCGCATTACTAAACGATGACGTAAAAAGCACACAAATATGGGCTCCAATATCAACCCCCAACCATAAAAATTGAGGGGTTAGGAGCACATTTGTGCAAATAAAAATGTAACTGTGCCACGTTGTCGGTTTTTTCTTGTGGATTTGTAATCGAACGTACATGGCGAACAAAACTTTTGTCTTGTGTTCTTAAACTAAATGCCACAATTTTTGATCAATTAATTCATAATGTTACAACAATAAATCTCAATGTCTGACGTATTTATAGCAACACATTTACTTTCGGTACATGATGTTGCTGTTATAAATGACACCATGTATTGTTGGAACAAGTAGAGTGTCACGTGTTATCCATACCTACCCCAACAAACTATCTCTGATATACAAGAAGGGTCCATGGTGGCTCAGTGGCCAGACTACTCGCCTCCCACCACAGAGAGACGGACTCGATTCTCGGCGGGGTCGACATGAATTAGCCATATCTGGGAAACGTGGCGGACGTTGCCATCGGTCAGTGTGTTTTGTTTTGGGGCACACCCACTTCACCGCCATGTAATCTCGCCATTGCTCCATCTCCACCCCACGTCACCTTCATTGGCATGAACGGATTTCTCGGAAACGGCGGCATTTAGCTTAAAAACTCAAGGTGGAAGTTTTACTCACCATGTATGGTATATTACATATCCACAGTAAAAATAAAAAACGGTATATAGTTACAGTTTTATTTGCACGAATGTGCTGCCAACCTCTCAGTTTTCCATGGATGGTGGTTGATATTAGAGCCCATATTTGTGTGCTTTTTACGTCGTCGCTTAATAATGAAGTATCCGGAAACGCAGACATTTGTCGTTCATTCTGGCTGTCTTACTATCAAAAAACATCTGCATCAGCTACACTTTCAAGGGCGGTTTTCATCGGAATAGACTTAGGATATATGTCATCTATATGTTTTTGACTTATTTTTTGATGTAGGAATTACCTGCCGAAATTTGTCGGTGGAGTTTATATCGACATATATATATATATATATATATATATATATATATAAATGGCGGATGTGAACATAAAATGAGTAAAAAAGTATATCCCAAGAAGGTATATAAATTGTGCTCAATTAATCGCAAACGGGTTATGACTGTAAAGAGTGTCGAAATATCACTGTAACTTAAAGTTAATCAGTATTTCACACATATAACCTTAAAACTATCGAAATAAAAATTCATTTTATATTACAATTTGACGCCTGCGGCGTCCCTATATGTTATCCGTCCGTACTNTCCCTAACTGTCGCTACGCGTGTATTTTAATGGACTACATTCAGTGGAATATGCGCAGTAAAGTTGGTAGCGAAAAATCAGTAGTAGTATCATATTTCAGTATCATATTAAAATGGCAATAATTAAATTTGTGAATAATGCAAGTATTTATATTGATTACTTTTATGCTTATAAGAGTAAGAATAGGGAAATAAATAATTATTTTAGTTATTAATAATTTCACCAATTCGCTCAATCGATGTATGAATAAAGTTACCAGGCTCACGGCAACGAGAGTTTTAACATAAATGTTCATGGAAGGATACACAATGGGCAGCAAATTATATTTTAGGCAGGTATTACAAATGTGCTGACTTTACCGTGAATTTGCTATACTTTAAATGAATGCACAATTCTCTTGCTTCAAAATCACATCTGCTTCAAAGCAGTATGCAGCAAGCGTTTGTTTGAACACCGGTGTTTTAAAAAAAACCTGCACTTAGATAGTCACATCTCATCGATGCATATACGTCTAATACCTGTATCAAAATGTCACATGCCAACCTCTGAGGCAGAGTTTTTAGGTGTTGAGTTTATGTTTACGGTGAAGGCAAACCTCCTCTCCCTTCCTAACTATAGTCAGTGAGTGAGTGAAGAGATTTGGGCGGCTCTTTAACAGCGAGGACTTGAGACCCGATGAGGGTGATGCGAGGTGAGTTGGGTATGGAGCAGCGCCGGAATGAAAGGACGGGGCAAAACCGGAGATCCCCAAGAAAACCCGCCGACCAGCGGAACCATCCGGCGCGATTCCTACGTTGAAAAAATCCGGGAGTGATTCCGCCAGGAATCGAGCCCGGTTCGCCCAGGTGGGAGGCGAGTAGTCTAACCACTACACCACCGCGGCCCCTCCTATTCCAGCGTGGGCACAAACGTGAAAAGGCAGAAGGCAAGGTTCAGCGGTCAGCACATGTAAACGAGTGTCCGCTAGAAAAGTGGGGGGAAAGCTAGCCAGGCTTAAATACAACTTCTCGTGGCTCATTTCAAAGGGTTTACAAACCTGTCCACTGGGGTAACCTAGTGGAGAATAGTGACCGAGGTGGGAAACCGCTGTAAGCACAGATAGATATAGGGGCAGAGGGTGGAGGGGCTTGCCTTTCCTAACCCTCTGCCAGAAATACGTGAAACCCCGGTTGGGTGGTCGAGGGCCCTCACAAGGGTCTGTTCTACCCCCGCTCTGAGCTTCGGCTGTGATGAACAAATGGCGGATTTCGAAGGGTCGTTTCTCTCCTGTCGCGTCGTGCAGTCCTGCAGCTATCGTAGAGGTTACAGCTTTCAGGTTCCCGCCAAGGTGAAACCAAAACCGGGGTTCGATTCCCGGTGGGGTCAACCCCGGATTCCTGCGCGTGGGAATCGTGCCGGACGATGCCGCTGGTCGGTGGGGTTTACTCGGGGAATTCCCCGCATTACCCGCCCTTGCGTTCCGGCGCTTCGCCATACCCGCATCTTCCCACCCTCGTCGGCTCTCGAGACATCTATGTTAAGAGCCACCCAAACCTGTTCACTCGCCCGTCGTGCAGTTCTATAGTCTATACATGGTTCCTTCACACTTTCTTAATAAAACATTTTAATAATCACCCCGTGTATGACGTGCTTGGTTGTTTCTTAATTAGGTCGTGTATCAGAGGAGTTTTGTATTTCTGTTAACATAGAATAATCCCTTTTTGGATAAATTGAACTTTTACTTATATTTTATAAAGATGTAAATATTTTATTTATAATTAATATAAATAAAAAAGGGAGAAAATAGGCTTGTTGGTAGTGCCTAGTAAGAAATAGATTATGCAAAATATTAATGCACTGAGCACGCACGAATACGGTGCATTGTCCCTTTGGTGTAATTTTTTTTTAAAATCCGTTAGGGGTTGTTTGCATGAAGCGAAGGGATACATACTGGAAGTAGAACTTAAGCAGGGCTTCAGAAAAGTTTAAAGTAACGGTGAATGGACTATACGTGCTTCGTTGTTCGTTTACATTTTTGGTATAGCCTATAGTTATTCGAGCATTTCTGAAACCAACCTTTTCAAAACTGTATCTGCCCTTTACAGCCTATTTCTTAACGGCCACGGTGTTCGACATGCGCCCAATGAAATTCGTAAAGACGGAGGGAAAGTGGTTTCGCGTCTCAACGCTGAATTGAAAGTGTTGCGTAAATTTATTGTGAATAATTAAATCATTTCTTCTGCTTTATGTGTTATTTTCTTGACGAATATATGTTTAAGAATTAGACATTTCGTAAGATATTACGTTTCAATAATAATGTTACAATTTCACTTAACCGACGTATGACTTAAGTTATACGGCAAATGGCAACGTTGATTTTATATATGGTATAAAATTCAAACAATGTGTATACAAGTAAATCTTGAGCAGAGCTTTCAAGAGTACTAAGTTTACAGTGAAAGAACTTGTACAAATTAGTGAAGTACGTTATTTCACACATTTCTCTTCGTATCAGCCTTTGACAATGCATAATATTTATTTGGGTTTAAGTCTACAGTTCCACATCATCAGGAAAGACCGCGCAGTTATACACAACTTCTAGACTACTTTGCTGTTGCTGATAAAATTCTAACGAGTATTATTTTTGCCATTGCTCTTTTTTTAATCATATTTTACTTTCAAATGCAAGCAGAATGCGAAATATATGTTTTGTGACCATTTGTATGTAATGCGATCTTAACACATTAGCACAAAGTGTACTCAATAGTGTACATATTCCACTGCCAAGTTCTATTGGCCTGTGCTGTACGCTCAGATACTTAGCATCCGAACATTTTCCCGATCGATACCTGACACCTAAACTGTGCTACCACTCTAGGTTACGATGGTCGTGCCGGACGATGCTGCTGCTCAGCGGGTTTTCTCGGGGGTCTCCCGTTTCCTCAGCCACTTCATTCCGACGCTACTCCTTACTCGCATCGCTTCACCCTCATCGACTCTCAAGACCTCGCTGGCAAGAGCCACCTAAATCTCTCTAGTCACTCACTCACAACACTGTGACAGATACTTGGACTATCCTTGGTTTTCGGAACACAAAAATAAGAACCAGCTCTCCTCCAGAAATCGTATTATTTACATTTAAATGTTGCTTCAGCTGGCTCAAGATATCTACGTTATCACGAAGGGAGTAGTCCCATTTTTTGTTTTCATTACAGGGATATTCTTGTATAAATTTTTATCTGCCGTTCTCATTGCACGTTCAAACTTAATTTCAGCTAAATGTGCTTGAGCTTATTTAAAAAAAGTATTTTGCAGCTTCTATTTAAAAATAAATACATGTTTTGGTTTATTTTTGCTTGTCCCGAAGAAAGTAAAACTGCGATTTTCACATGTACATAATTTATGCGAAAACTAAACAATTTAAAAAATTTTAACTTTGTCGGAAATCTCATTGCATGTAACTTCTACAGTTTTAAAAGTGTTAAGCATAATATAAGAAACTGTATTCGCTAATAAACTAACCTGCTTGACGTAATCGTTTAATAGAACAGCCGTAGTAATATTTTCAATTTTTTTAATGCAACCGGCTTGAGTAACCAAAATCAATTCGGAATATGTTAACAGAAACGTGCATCTTACACGCATCATGCTCGAGTATATTACGGTTTACTTGGTAAGGATGAAATGCTTGGGGGATGTCTTGGTGAACCATTGAATTATTATTCAAATATTGTAACTGATTCACTGCAGAGGTGCACATAACATTTACAGCCTTTCAATAAAATCTCAATAAACCGCTTGATGAGGTTCCCTTTTTTCTTTCTATAGACTGTTCAGGGTAAAGTGAGCACTTCTGAGGCCCTTGTTACTTTTTCCTTTCGACCATTTTTTTTACTCTTGACGCGTCCCGTGTCCCGAAAGACAGTTTATTCGTTAGAAGACACGCTCTGGCGAAACTCACAGGGGGACGACCGCAATAAATACTAAGGGTTTGGCGAAAGTACCAGCAGAATGACGCCAGGAAGGCGCAGCTGCGCTTCGCAGCTGCAAGGCGTGCTACCAAATGTTCCTGCACATGCAGACGATATCCGGAGGCAGCGGAATACACACGGATGCCGAACCAAGAGGCCACCCCAAGTGTTCCCGCACGTGCAGAACGGAACAATAAACTTCCATGCCAGAATCAAGGGGCGATGCTGTGCCCGCCGGGCCCATGTGCGGGTCACAGGAGCGTCGGACACGTGTTTTACAACCNATGCTGTGCCCGCCGGGCCCATGTGCGGGTCACAGGAGCGTCGGACACGTGTTTTACAACCCAGGGGACACAGCGGTCAGCCCGGCCACGTGAAGAGATGATGCGAGCGACGCGATATCCGGAGGCCGCGGACAAAACATGTGCGCCGACCAGGGGACCCACCAAGTAGCACGTGCAGGATGAAGCACTTAAACTTCTAGGCCAGAATCGAGAGACAACGCCGGACCCACGTGCGCCGGAGTGCCGAACACGTGTTTTACGACCCTGGGGAAGCAGCGAGCAGCCCGGCCACGTGCAGAGGGGATGCTAGTTCAATATGGCGAACGAGCATACAAAACCGCGAGGAAAAGGGAGGAACGGGGCAGTCAGACGTCGTCCAGCGAGGAGTGTGGACCAGAGCCGGGAGAAACGAGTTCGCGAGAATGCATTAAGACGTCAACGTCAGTCGGAGGACGTCAAGCGAGACGTGCGGCGGGAAGAGTCCGAGAAAACGGCAGTCGGCCGACGGGAATCGAGGAGTGCGGAGTGGATCCGGGACGAGACGCCAACGGCAGTCGGCTGTCGTCAGGCGAGGAGAGCGGAGCGGAGCAGGAAAGGAAGAGTCCGAGAAAACGGCAGTCGGCCATCGGGAATCGAGGAGTGCGGATCGAAGTCAGGAGGAACGAGTTCGAGCAGGCGTCGAGACGCCAACCGGGAGGACCTGTCGCAGCCCAGACGTCCCAGTCTGCCTACCGAGTGACGAAGCAGTCCAGAGGTCGCCGGCCGAGAGAAGACCAGCGCCTCGAGTCAGATAAGTAGAGTCATACAGCAAGTGTGAAGAATCGTGCTCCCTACGACGCAAATCGCCGCGTCAAGCAATACGTAGCCTACGTAGGAAAAGGGGAGTGGAGAATTGTCTCGTGTGTACATGTAGAAGTGACCCTGTTAAGCATAAATAAAACTGACTTATGGTAACTCGCCAGGAAGGTGAATTTATTTGGTAAATTGGACCTAGGGATAATAGTGTCAACATATTCCTACGCCCTAACACTGAGGGCTAGCATCAATTGCTGGCGCCTTACGCAGAGAGCAGATTCCATACCTACTTAGAAACCCTAGCATTGGGCAGGTATCACTCTTAAGTCACTTTTTTAATAAATGTTGTCATGTAAGTAATAAACACAGTGTGTATATTCCCCCGCACTCGAAATTTAAAGTTTAAGGCTAAAATAAAATATATTTATCGACTATTTTTCCAAATGAGAACGCTTTCTAAAGTGCTCACTTTACCGTTAATAGCCTTTATATATTTGGGGGGGGGGGNGATACTTTACAATGTTCTGTGGAATAGATGTAGTTGTTTTCACACCTTAGTATCTTATTTTCATCGGAATAAATGCAGTTTTTGTTTTATTAATGTGTAATACACAGAAATACCTGCATCCAAATTCTAACTGCTGTTCGAACCCCGGCAAAGAAGAAGTACTTGAAGGAGCACGCGATGGCGTCACTGTAACAGAACGACGTTCAAAGGCACGCAATTTTCAAAATAAAACGTAAAAACTCACATTCCAATCCTTCCTCTTACTTACATTCATTACACCATTTTCGCTCGGTATGAATTGCTTTCGATGTAACATGATGTCGCCAGAATTCAAAGTTATTTTGCCCTAATACAACGACGTCCGGTTTCGTTGAAGACACTGGCAACGTGATGACACTGTGCCGAGAGTATTTACGAAGTCCACTGCAACGTGACATTGCGTCGACGGCACTTGTTGAGTAAATTTCTCAAATTAATCTCTTGCATTAGCACGTATTTTACGTAGGAAATAACATGTCATTGTGACACAGTTGAACATTTTTCTCTTTTAAATCAGGGGTGTTATCGTAGGTAAGCCACAGCGTAACACTATAAGAAATTCTCCCTTTTTTTAAATCTATCAAATAAATGTCATTAAAAATATATTTAATACAGTTTAGTCATCCAAGTTCAAAATATTCTGTATATTAAACGAAGAAAGAAAGTTTGGTGCTGAAAACTGCAAAGTTTCGAGGCGCTGAACGCCTTCCCGGGGCCGCGGTGGCTGAACGGTTAGCCTGCTCGCCTCCCACCAAGGCGAACCTGGTTCGATCTCCGGTCGGGCCACTCCTGGATTTTTGCATGTGGGAATCGTGCTGGACGCCGGGTTTTCTTGGGGATTTCCCGTTTACCCTCGCCCTTTCATTCCGGCGCTTATCCATACCCACCTCAATCACACTCATCGTCTCTCAAGACCTCGCCGTTAATAGCCGCCTAAATCTCTTCACTCACTCAATGCCTTCCCCTTGAAGGTTGGGGGGACGCCACCCCCTCGGTAACTATTCCCATCCTTCCTCTTTCCATTTCCACCCCTCCCGGCGCCATCCTCTCATCCCCTTGGAGGAGAGTGTTTGACGCTGGGGGTACGTTTTGCTGCTTCCAAGAAAATATCTGTATAGTTATTCATACGAAACACACATAGGCGACTGTGAAATCCAATTTATTTTTCACATTAAAAATAATTTTACAGTTAAAATACGCCAAAAATGGAGGATATTTAGTTTTTTGTATTGCAGATGTGTATTATTGTATTATTTATTAATGGATCAAAATGAGTGTTAATAAACGCCAAAAAGTTTCTGAAAAAAGACTCAAAGTATATTTTATTTTCTGGGCGAATTCAAACACGCCCCTTTGCAGCTGTGCTGAGAGGACCTTTCTAAACTGAACATTCGAAATGCTTGTACAGTAGAGCGCTTGAAAAATTTTTTGCTTGGAAAGTCTTTTGTTGAAAGTGAAAAATAGCAGCTGCAAAATTCCATTTTGTAATGAATAACTACTGCTGAACCCGCACCGATAGACAATATCAAAATCAAGCTTGTATTCAGAACACCAGAACCATCATAAACTAACGTTTTTTTTTTCCAGAGCGATACTCAAGATCAAAAATTTTTGGTTCTTTTTTTTTATATACATATTTGTGATGGACGAATCGTATTAACAAAAAAAGCGTCTTCTTATTTACTTCTGATACAGAAGTCGAGAATTCCTATTCTTCGCGTCGCTTCGGGTAGCCGTTTTTCCTTAACAGATGGAAACGCAAGTTTATGACCTACAAACCAAGCAGCGCTGAATTAACCGTGGACAGCTTGTGTCAGCGATTCGGCATTAGGGCGTAGCTCTCTTGCCGATCGGCGAGATAAAAAAGGAAAAAAAAATTCGCTCCGCATTTCGCACCCGGCTTAATAAAGCTCTCGTCACGACAATGGGCGAGCATTTCGCTCCGGCGTGTCACGCGACAATTAGAACGTGCCTGCCGCACGGGAGCGTGTTTGCCGTTGTTATCAGCGGCTCGCAATTTACGAGCCGGCCACTAAATCTCTACCACCCCCTCACACCTTTTTTTTTATTTTCTCTCTTCGCTACTTTCGGGACCTTAATATCGGCGTCATCTCTCTCTCTCTCTCTCTCTCTCTCTCGCCTGGTAGCGCGTGGCACCGCGTTACGCAAAACACGTATTCTCGCCTGGACACACGCGCGGGCTACGTCGCATATCGCGCACAACCTTGCGTGCTTCGGACACCGGTCTACGGCCGTCGGGGCGGGAAAGGGGGAGGGGATCCTTAAGGCTGTTGCCTTGTTTTCAAAGCGGCGAGAATTCGGTATGGGAAAATACATGTAAATGAAATTTTGAGAGCCGATAAGGGTGAAGCGAGGTGAGCTTGGAGCAGCACCGGAATGCAAGAGC
>NQII01003269.1:206226-248531 GCA_002778355.1 Clitarchus hookeri | reverse complement strand
AATATCTCCTTTTCACTGTTAAATATAGATATATACGACCCGGGATTTTTTCAGCAGAAGAATGCGTGCTTCTGTACTATCGAAGCCTTTTGTAACATTACTCTATAGCAGGTTTCCTGGATAGAACAGAAAACTTAATAATCAGATAAAAATTACTGAATAATCAACTGTCGTGTTTGCCTCGATACAGAGCTTGAGAGTATAATTTCCCACACTTGGGTATTTGTTTCAAGTTTATATCTTGAAAATCGGCTTCAAAAACCAGAATTTCATTATCATGTATTTCCCTATGCCAAATACTCGCCACTTTCAAACCAGGTAACAGCCTTAATTAAGGCTCACGCCTATAGGGTGCTTTTTTTCCGCGTTTGAGACCGAGAACCGCGGGAGCGATAAGGGCGACAATGACACGTGCGTCAAGTGCTCCGTCGCCGCTAAACGCTAGGCTTTGAACTGACGTGCAGTGTTCTCGTCACACTGCGTGTACCTATGGGACTTTCAGCGGCAACCCTATTATTTTATTGATGGTAAGTTTGTAGGAAGGGTCAAGGCAGGGTCTTTGAGAAGTTTTGTATGTATCTGATGCGTATTTTTTTTAAATAGAGCTTTTGTAAAAGCAGTTTTTAACCATTTCGGAGTGCTCTGAAATGGTGTTTCTATTGTACGCGATGTCTTGAAAGCTGTCAACCGCCCTCGTCCGAAGTGTGTGTTCTTTTCGTAAATAAACACGTTGGACGCACGTTAAACAGTTTCGTTGTAAAACGTGAGTTTCAAACACTCTGCAAGGCAGTTCAAGCGCCATATAAGCGGGGGGCCTTAAAAACCTGTATTTGACCAGCGACTGAATAAACAATGTCCAGTCCGCGGGAAAAAAATAATGTGACCTCGCGTTTGCGAAATTTGCGCGAAATACGAGCTACGCGGAGGAAAATGAAATGAAATAAACATTTGCTCGGCGAGTAAGTATTTACATGCACGAGTCTACTTTAACTCGTAAATATGCGGGGCCTACCTTCACCGGCGACAAGTTAACGTAAAGCAAACTGCATGGGGAAAAAATGCTTCTTTTTCTTTTGACTCTATATTACTTGCGAAAAGCTTGTTTGTCGAAATTAACCATTAACTCATACACAAGACTAATATATTCTTACACAAAAACTGTTTTTTTTTATACACCTTTCCATATTAAATTTTTAAGCACTCCTTGTTTTTATGAACGTGGATTCGCGTGTTGGCATGGTATTCAGCATTTCTCGTAGGGTCATAACGTTTACGTTGGAACATTACTGCATCCTTTACGCTGTCACTTGAGTAAATATGGCCATAACTGTCACTAAACTATCGCAGTGGTATTAATTTTGTTGTTCCTTTTACCCTTAAGGTAGTAGGTTAAAGAATATTGAAATTATTTATTTCGCCGTTTTATTTCGTCCTTTGCAAACAACTGCTTAATCTCGAAATGTACTTCTGAGTCAACAGGCTAGTATTTTCAGATCTTGGGAGGGGGGGGGAAGAAAGATTTCCACAAAACGAGCTGAAAATTACTTATATTAAGTTTGTAAATTTTAATGAATTTCAAATAAAGAATCGGAGAATGTAATGCGGTTCTACATCCACATCAGCAAGTCGAACTATCCTAGCCAGCCTAGTCCTCGATCGCCGGGAATCTTTTTCCTGACGTATTGAAATTATTAATTTGTACTACGTGTTCTACTCAATAATTTCATATGTTATTCACAGAATAGAGCAAAAAAAATATACTCCCGTGCATGTTTTGGGAAGTTGTTGCTGATTCACAGGCTTCACTGTTTTATTTTTTATAATTCTAAATATTTACAATCGACAAGAAATTATCAAATACTGTGTGTGTGGAACTGCAGAGGTGTGAGGGTAGTAAAGTTAAAATAATGCCAAATATATTAACTGCACTAGGTAAGTCATACTAGGTCTACACGTGAGTTTATAAAACGTACCACACCATTTCTAGTGCGAGATTGTGGGGAAAAAATGTAATAAAGAAAAATAATTGCTTTTCTAAGGTTTTTCTTCGTGACAGAAAATTCAGTCGGGAACTGCTTAAATATTAAACTGAATAATACTTTCGCCTAAAATTGGCGTTCTCGGGAGGTTTTAAAGGACGGGAGTCACCCTAGAGCTGTGATTCTCAAACTGCGGTTGTTCGTCCTCTGCTTGATAAAGTCCGCGAAATAAATTTTATTATTAATATTATTAATTAATTTCAATTTTGTACAGTTAAAAATTTTAATAACCAGTTCATCTGAGGAAAATTCTGAAATTGTATGATGGTGGTAATTTATTTTAATAAGTTCTAAAATAATTTCTCCTGCATTTTTATACCTGAATGGATGAGGTGGCAACGAAATGTCACGTTGGCAGTCCACACCCAGCGCTCTGTGTTAGGTTGGCAGTTTACGCCTATAACCCATTCACTGTAACTTCGAACTTTTCTGAAGCCCTGCTTAAGTTCTACTTCGATGATATTCCTCCACCTCGTTCAAACATGGCATAACGAAGTATAGAAAATTACATCACAGATACAGCGCACTGCATTCGTGCGCTCTCAGTTACATGACATTTTGCATAAGAACTATTCCTTACTAGGCATTACCTAAACACCTATTTTATCCCTGTTTTCATTTATTTTATTTAAAAATAAAGTATTATAATTTACAGATAAATCATAATTTAAAGTTCAATAAAAGAAAAAAAAAGTACTTTTATATTAACACAAGCATACAACGTTTGTGATCCATGACAAGTTTCGGAAACAAACAAACGCTTCACACGTGGGATGATTGTTCAAAGGTGCGATTAAAAAAGTGCGAATAAACCGCGGATATACGGTAATGGTCCATGTAAAGCAAAGTTCGGGAACCATTGCTCTACAAGAAAATTTCTGAACACGAGATGGCGGTAATCAATGCCCTCTTAACAGTTGCGACAGTCGAGCGATGACTCATCCGACACCCAGTGCGAAAGAAAAGGTCACAAGAACACGAATCGCGCAACGGCATTCCTTGTGCCGTCACGCGGATCTCAGCGAGGGTCAGAGGATGAACAGCTTACCAAACTCGCACCAGAGTTTGGAAAACGCGCTTATCGATCAGGGATAGCTCGGACGCAGTTGGGGCGGTAGACTTTCAGCTTCTGCTCCGTGTCGCCAACATTTGCCCGCGTGTTTCAAGCAGAAATAACAACATTCTCTCGTATAGAAAGCGATATGGGCGATTTTGTTTCTTGTTTAATTTTCTGATAGACGCATGAATTTGTATAAAAGGTGATTTGACTACATCCAATTTTCATTTAATCTTGATCAGCAAAATTATACCGGTGCTAAATATTCAGAACACGTGCGAGAGTGTGTGTATGTATAGAGACAAAGACTGTTGATGGTAAACTGAGGCTCTCTGAAGATCCTGAGTAGGGTCTACGTGCATGCACATGGTGTATTCTTCCACCATATGTAAAATTAACATTTCCGGGGGCCTGGTCACTATTCATGCATCTGCATGTCAAGTGAAACTGTAGAATTATTAGAGAAGGGCATATTATACAAATTTTCGAATCGTCTACTTGAATGCATTACAAAACTGAAACCAAAATATATCCTTTTAGTATTCACGAATATTTTTCTAACTCTTTTAATTCAAAATTAAGACATGGAACTACTTTCCCTCTGTCGTTACCAACTTACCTCGATCATGCCGGTCAGTGTATCCGTTAAAATTTATGCAGTTAGGGGCAGAGACATTTTTCAAAGGTTGATTGCAAAAGTGCTCAATCAACAGTGAACAGAATATAAGAAGAGTGTTAACCTTAATCCAAGTCACATAATTTTGACTGCTACAGAAGCAGAAAATAACTGTCCAATGCTGATGCTTCGAATTTTATTTCTGCGCAGCTAGTGTGCGCATTTTAACCCATATATTCTCCGTAACTAATTGAAGTATAGTGAAGGAAATCTTCGGAAACAATTCTTGCCCGCAAATGAGACGTCGACGATAACTGAAGTGAAAGACAAAACCTATTATTAACGTCTGTGAAGTACAAATTTGTGGCGAAAGATACTGGCACGTAATCAACCAAATAAAATAAAACTAACAGTTACTTTGTACCGACCACGACGATTGGCCTTCCGGAGCTAGCTGTACTTGTATTTTTATTATCTCTCCGGTCATTTCCTCAGTCGCAGGTTTAAATATCCACAGTTCTAGCGAACTTTAAAGCCAGCACCGGCACGAAACCTTCTTCAGTCTAACGTCGCCTTCTGGTACTTGCATATTTCACTTGCCGCTTCTCGCGAGCGCGGGCGATCACTGTTACTCGTTTCCGCACGCCGCCGGACGGCATCCTACGAGAGGGTGCGTCGATTACTGAAAACGACAATGAGTTGACAGGAGCTGGCAGAGGACGTGCAAAGCCAGGGAAACAAGATATCGGCGGGCGATTCAAGTCGTAGGCTCTCCGAGACAAAAACAGATACGTACACGGTAGCATCGCCATAAACAAAATCATCTTGGTCTAGTTTCCGCACGAAAACATTCCAAAAATTAACTCAGAACAGGATTTCCGTTGTCATAAAATTTATTTTCTTCGGACAGACAAGTGTCGGCATGTTTTCTTACGGGTATGTTAATATTTTAAATAAAGAAATAAATAAAAATTTCGATGCTAAAATTCATAAAACCTTTTCCTTGGTTTTAATGAATACCTCTGCAAAAAGTTTCGAAACTATGGACAAAATCTTTACTGTTTACTGGCGGCTGTTCCCTTAAATTCCTAACACAATAGGCGGTTGGTGGTGGTTGTTGTTTTTTGGTGTTTTGTTGGTTCTCGATTGGTGTGCGACGTGTTCCATGGCACAATAATAAGTGTTGGTGCTGGTGTAAATTGTTTCGCGGCTTTGCCAACAGATAACAGTAAATTCTTTTTTAAAAATGCGTATAATTGTTTTAACTGGTTATAGCTGGGGGATGAAAGTTTAAATTTAAGTGGACAAAAGATTTACTGCAGATATTTTAATGATTTTTTTTTAATAAATTACACTAAAGTGTACCACACCTATACGTTATTTCCTTACACTAAGCATAAGGTGCTGCATTTTGTAGAAGAAAAAAAAATATATATATATATATTCACCTAGCTCAATCAAATCAGTCTGTAACCAAGCAATATCTTTATAAAAGCATGGAAATACTTATTTGTACTCACCATGTGTTCCCTCAAATGCAGCAGAACCATATAATTTGCTTTACTTTTTACGTCATTACACATGAATTTTTTAATATCATTGATATTAAATGTTGTTGAGTGACAGCATGTATTATCACTATGATGCCAATACTTTTATTTTTACGATTATTTACCTTCATTTCTAAACTCTCCCACTGTTATTCGTTCGGAACCTAAAAAAAACACTTACTCCTTTTCACGTTCTCAAGTGTTCAGNATATATATATGTATATATATATATATATATGTGTGTGTGTGTGTGCGTGTGTGTGTGAGTGCGTGGTTGCTTACACACTAACGGGAAGCCACCCAAAAAATTTCAGCTTTATGCACAGTTAAAAAAGTTTCACTGATTTAACAAAAAAGTGTTGGTAAAAATTCTCCGCAGTTCTCCGTATAGTCATAGAAACATTGCTTTTTCAGTTAAGTACTTTACATAAATTTTACGGAATTTGATTTGAATTCATATTCATGAAACCTCTCCGTAAATGTGTTTGTTAGTTTTTCTGTACTCCTAGTTAAGAAATAAATTATATATTAAAAAAAAAGCTTAAATTTTCGTTATGTGGGCGTTTTATTGTGTATAAAGAGAAGTGTATAAAATCCTGTATATGATATTCACGGTAAAGTGATCACTTTTTAAAGACCCCTAATTTGGAATAACAGACAATCAATATATTTTATCGTAGCCTTAGACGTTATCTTTCGAGCCCGGTGATATATATATATATATATATATAACTAAAAACTAAAAACATGTGTATATATATATATATATATACACATGTTTTTAGTACTTACATGACAATGTTTATTTTTAAAAATGGTGGAAGGATGAAAAATGGCTGATAGGAGAAAAGTAACTTGGGCTTCAAAAGCGCTCACTTTGCCGTGTATAGCGTATAATATTTCATTCTTTAGCGAGATTTTAATGAATCGAAATTCTAGGAGTTCATGACTCTTTCCACACAAAACACGTTATTTCCAGTTTTTCATTTTTAGAAATGTTTGACTGTTTTCAATGTTGCCAACTGCTGCAGGTGCCTGATGTTACTTCTTGACGTTTGCAGGAATAGGTCTAAATAGCGTGAATATCCCAACTGCCCCAGGAAAGATAATTTTCTGGTTACAATGGTGAAGAAAGCTTCATGTACACTCAGCATTCTTCGTTCCGGGACCAAGAAGCAATAGAAAATACGGAAATGTTCCATATTTTGTGTTTACGGAGCTCATTTCCGTTTTTTTAGTCATTGCGGATCATTTGCGTACAAATTTCCGTGTATATCTGTAATATTTAAGCAGTGTTGTTCTAGGTGTTTAGGCTACGTGTAGATGAGTCTACCGCTGTTACTAGTACTTACAGCATTATAAATAAACTCTCGGGTTGTAGTAATATTCACACGGAATAAATAAACAAAGTTATATGCTTTAAAATCTTATTTGCAATGTAATTATGAAATCAGGGGCGATTAACCCTTTCAGTCACAGCGTCCTCTATCTGGGACGTTGCCTATGAAGTGACGTGAATGGTATGCACTGTACACAGCAGAACATACCGTCCAATGAGAAAGGTTCTCTACGTGTTGGAGACGTCATTCGCAGCTGAGACTACGCTACGTAGCCTCATACTCCACTGTAACCAGTAACATAAGGCACAGGTAGATTTCTGTTGGTCCCGATGTAAGACAAAGAGTCTTCTGGATACCAGTACAGTTCTGAACAAAGTGTTATTTTATTTTTGACTGAAAGGGTTAAATTCGGTTTCGATTCATACTACCTAGTTTTGAGTAAGTATTGGTGAATGTGTAATATACGTCTGTAAACATTTAACAGTATAGTCCATTCGTGGTTACATTCAACATTTGTGAAGCCCTGCTAAAGATCTACTTCCATGCTATACATCCACCTCCTGCAAACAAAGCCTAACAATGTCTAGAAAATTACACCAAGGGGACAACATTTTTGTGCATTCAGGTTAATAATATTTTGCATGAGGAATGTTTCTTGCTAGGTATTTTCCCTGTTTTTATAAATGTCGATTATAAATTTAATTTTATATTATTAATAAGATTTTATAAATAAGTTATAAGTAAAAGTTCAATTTAACCAAATATAACATAATTTTATGATACCAGAAGTATAAAATACTAGTGATACTAGACATATTTAGGAAACAACTGCACACCACACATATGGGGTGATTTTTCAAAGGTTTGGCTCAAAAGTCTCAAAATCATGCAAATAGGCCTAGACTATCTTGATCGAAGCAATAATATTAGTCAATAGGTGTATTGCCATGTTGGTTGTAACATGCGTGCGGCGGGAGGATCCAAATTGGCTTTAAAATCCGCTAAGCTGCGAACTGTCACGTTAACGTGGGACGCGCCTAACCAAGAGCCGCTTTTTTATTCCCGCAAACTGAAGCCACGAACGCCAGCAAAAAGAATTGATTGGCCACCGAAATGTTGGAACGCCGTTCGCAATTAGCGATAGGCAAACTACTCGCCAGCCGACATCTGAGCCGAAAGGGGACCTTCCTCGGCATGCAGTAGTCAATCAGACACACAAATCCCAACCCCCTGGAGCTTCGCGCAGCCAATCAGAGAATACGTTCTTTCCGTGTGTATTTACTCTGTGTCGACGCCTTGCTGTTGTCGCTGAAAATTAAAAAAAGTTTTAATTTCAAAAATTACATAAAAAAAAGAGTAAACAAAAAAATGTATTATCTGTTAAGAACTATAAAAATATTGTGACGTGAGTCCTCGTGCCCAATTATAGTTTTAAGGTACGACTCACCTACACACGATGCCATTCGGGAGGCAGATATAGGTAAGTCTACTACACTGGTTAGTCCTAGCTCTGACTAGGACTGTCAAACGTCCTGGCTCATAAAGCGCTAGTAAAGTGCACTAATTTAAGTTCGCATAGGGTTTTAATGGCTCTTTGAAGTTTACATCGCATTTGGGAAGACTCTGAGATAACCCTTCCAGCTTGGAATGCAAGGGGGTGAAGTTTTTCTGCTTCTCTTCACACGAGTCACACGACGAGATGACCGGAGAGTAAGTGCGAAGCTGGACCCGAAAGGGCCAAGGCTGATTGCAGGGTTGACGATGAGCAGCGACTCGGGTTGCGAGAACTCACCCACGCACGAACACGCGATTTTAACTGGCCGCTTGCAAACAACACTACGACATGTTCTACAGACATCACGACGCTACGACCCGCCAGTGGGGAGGCTGGTGGGGAACTTCACTCCCTCGCTGACACCGTAATGGTGCACGTTGTGTGTCTGACGTGCATAGTTTACGCACAACCAATGATAATTGGATAAATACAACAGTTATTATTAGACTGTTTCCGAAAAAAAAACCGGAGAATAAGGCAGCACTAAGCAGCAAGCAGATAAGCCATCCGTAGGGCCAGTGACTTTTCACGTAAAAATCGGAGCACACAGTAGACTTCAATACTATATACACACCTCAGCTGTTCTTATACCTCCATAGGCTACTGGTGCCGTGTCAGTCTTTGACCAAGCCACTCAGGGCTAAGTAACTCCGACACTGAACCGCCGTGATTCGTGCTCATATGGTTAACACGGGCTAGAACATTTTTTAGCCAATCAAAGAAGCAGTGTGTTGGACTGTATCTTGTCTTGAAATCTTTTCGAGAAATATCATTGCCCCTAGCCATCCGCCACTTACAGGAACTACAGGTTTTGCACGCGAGTGAACTGTGAATCGAACGTTCGTTCATTCCGACAGTCATTCGTTATACATTGTATGACTGACAGAATCAGAGCAGCATGTGGATCTCTCATCAGTGCTGAGGTCCACCGAGCATCCGCGAATGTAAGACGGAGAGCAGAGTCGTGTTTGATTCAGGACGGTCGAAATCTAGAACACTTATGAAGTGTGCTGTGTGCGAATGAGGGTTCCCAGTTCCCAGTTCACGGTAGTTCCCTCACGCCATACCTGTATTTACAGTACACCCGACGTCCTTTTGATTGTGCGTACACTAGGTATGCACGCCAGAAAAACAACATGTTTCGTTGATTTATTTTTGATTGTAGTAAGAAAACCAGGTTTGCGATCAATTTTCATTGCACGTAAACTACGCACGCCACAAACCAAATGCTTAGATGATTTAATTCATTATACGGAAACTACACTGAAGAGCCAAAAAAACTGGTATACGCGTGCTTATACAAGTAACAGAGGTATGGAACCAATCAGAGTAACGCGATGCTGTCGGCAGCTAGATCGGTTACTGCTGCTACAATGGCAGGTTATCAAGATTTAAGTGAGTTTGAACGTGGTGTTATAGTCGGCGCACGAGAGATGGGACATAGCATCTCCGAGGTAGCGATAACATTTGGATATTCACGTATTACCATTTCACGAGTGTGCCGTGAATATCGGGAATCCGGTAAAACATATCGTTGATATCACTGCGGCCGGGAAAAATATCGTGAAAGAACGGGACAAACGACGACTGAAGAGAATAATTAAACGTGACAGACGTGCAACCCTTTCTCAAATTGGCGCAGATTGGATTTTGGACTGCCCTGCAGGATTCATGGTGTGAACTGCCTCCTGCATACCTTCAGACATCAGTCGAGTCCATGCCACGTCGTCTTGCGGCACTTATGCTTGCTCGGGGGGAGGGGGGAGGGGCTACACTATATTAGGCAGGTGTACCAGTTTTTTTTTTTTTGTTATTCAGTGTATATACGTCAGGAAAAAAGTGCCTTGGTAAATGTTGTTTCCATTTAGACGATCTATCCAACGATACCTCACACGATCTACATTCCCATTTGCCATTTAAAAGCTCACTCCCAATGCCCCTACCTCCAGTGTGTTCGGGAGAATGGGATCACTACCAATCGATGCTTCATATAGGGTATAGTTATCACACTTTTTTTTCCGCAAACCCCCGGTGTCATGTCGTTTCCGATTAAAAGGGGTGGCACGGGTGCTGTGAATCATCCGATATAAATACGGGCCCGGAGCCCAGCTCAAACACCAAAACTGCTGCCCGCCGTCTGCTCAGTGATTCGAACCTAAGTCTCTCGGTCTGCAAACCGGATTTGTAAACCCACTCAAACGAGACACGGGAACTTCCGCTCTCGGTCTCGCGACAGTGCGGCCTTCCCCGGGGGCGTGTGATGGATAGGCGGTGGCCTTGCCATTTTAGCTGTAAATTTATTTAGTTTCTGGAATACACACACACCTCCCGGATCTTTCTTCTGTTGTGGGTGTGGGTAGTGCTCCGGCCAGACCACACGCTTGGTAAACTGAGTGCTAGGATCTCAGGCCTTGTGGTAGGACATGGTGGGTGCGATATGGTAAATTAGATCGGGGCTATGCTCAGTGCGGCCTGATGAACAGGTCGGAACTACGGATTTGGTCAATTTCGGTAAGCGCTGGTCATGTCTGCGTTGAGGGGGCGTGATCCCTCTTTCCCGCCTACTGGGAGGCCGGGGAGCGGAATGGCCGTAATGGCTAAAATCGCCCCGTTAACAAATGAAAGCACGGCTTCGGTTGTGTATTATATATATATATATATATGTTGTTTGGCGCAGGCTGAACTAGCGAACCCACTCACCGCGTTTGTATGAATGCATGCCTATCTCACCAGCACACGCAGAAAAATTGTCTTCATGTTCTTGCAACAACAAACAATACTATTGAGGCATTTCTTTGAACGTTTATGTTGTAGTAGAACAAATAATTTTGTGACGAAGTTAATTGTGTAAACCGTTTACAAAGTCTTATAACGATATAATTCGAATATACTGTTAAAGTTTTTCCGTTAATAAATCCTCTAGGATATGTTGCCGCAACCAAATGTTTTGTTACGGTAGAAATAACAGGAAGAACAAAATGTTTCGTGTTACTGCGACATTAAAATTATGTCCAATCAACACAAGTGTACACTGACTTGGCGTTGTAAAATGGCGGATAGTAGTAAATAGCGATAACCTCGTAAAATGAAACCACTACATTTAAATTTTTAACCATAGTATAAAACTAAATTTAACTTATACCAGATCTCAAGTTTACGTGTGTCAAATATGCATATATTTTAGAGTATAAAATATTTCCACGAGAACTGCATTTTGTCGTTATATTTTACTAATATCCACAATATTAAACTCAATCAGACATGTTAAAATAGAGCAGTTAGTAGGTCGTTAGGCACCCAAGCCGCGGGTTCAATTCCTCTCCCAGCCATCATTTTTTTTCGTTGGTAACATTTATTTTTGTGGCAAAATAATTGTACTTAATTATCTTAACATCAAAATGTTTATATTTAAAGTAAAGAAAATACAATAAAATTTTAACACAAATGTTGACATCAATCCAACATAAAATTAAATTTGCCGCAAAACATAAATACCACCTTAATGTTTATAGTACAGTAAGGAGGTAACGTTGTTACAAAAGTACTTAATGTTTCACTAATATTAAAAACTTTAAAAGCAACATCAGTTACATATGGTTCACAGATAACAAAAAATTACTATTGTAGTAACATTAATACTGTTGCCACATTGTATTTTTTTTCTGAGCAGAGTAGAGTAGTACCAGAGACGAAACGGTGTGACGGTTCCTCTGATGTGAACCCACCCATTCTCTGGTTGACTGCGCGAGGCTCGGGGAATTGGCCTTGTGTCTTATTGACCACTGCATGCCCGCGAAAAGTATCGTATTGGGTGGTCCGCCTGCTGGCGAGTAGGTTACCAGGCGCTGGTTGGCGAACGGCGTTCCACCATTTTGCTGGCCAGTGATGCTATTTTGCTGGTATGTTCGTCGTATGGTCGTTGGTTTCGCCTGTGTATTCTTAAGTACTCTGTGATATCACACCCATATACATGCATAATCACAAATCCATTCATCGGTGAGAAAGGGTACGTAAATTACAATAACTACGAGATAATCACTGGTGGGCCTCTCGTCAAACTGGTCGCTGTGGACGAAGTAATTAAAAGTAATAACTAGCTCTGCTTGCGTAAGACACTGTTCAAGGCCATTCAGTACGCGGCAGCTATTAACTGTAAATGAGATGGGGTAGAGATTAACCTTGTGCTGAGGAATATCATGTTTACATACTCAGTGAGAACGGGTTCCGTGCTTGTGAAAGTGAGGCAGGAATTAAATTCGTGAAGCACGATAGGATTGTCAGCTTACAGCACTTTCAAAGACAGTACAAATGTGAGCAAATTACGCTTGTGGCTTACTTGTAGACCAAATATATTTGCAACATAGCACGTCATGTTAACCAGTTTTTTTAATTATATGCATACTTCGTTGCGCTAAGTATTCGAAACCATTATAGGTACACGATACATATATATTTATATATATATATATATATATATATAGGAATATGTATATAAATCTCTGCTTATGTGGGAAGGGATTTTCTCAATAGTTTTGTGTATTGATTTAGTTCTATATTGCTATATTTCGAAACTGAAGATAATGATGACGATAAGTGTAAGAAAATTTCACTTCATCATTCTCGTATTTGGTGTCAGAGATGGTGATGGCTCAAAACTACAAGAGGAAAGTAACAGTTTAGCGTTTAGTGTAACTAACCGATACAAAAGGGAGCATTGTCCGAAGAATAACAAGTTTTGTTACACTGCAGTTCGAGATAATTCTTAAAAAGTTGTTGTTGACGCAAAAAGCAAAAATGCACAACGTATTTCCCAATATGATGAATATTCCGTAAATTGTTAAAGGGTTATTATTGGTTTTATTAATTTTTCACTCATTTATTGTATTCATAGGATTGTTACTCAACTGTTTATTGTAATGGACTTATTCTGCTGCTTTTTCTCAAAAACCCGTTACATGATTTTCGTGGGCGAGTGCTACCGAGGAACAAAAAAAGGCCAAATGATTTTACTCTAATGGGTGTGTTTTGTGAATTAATAATAATATGAATAAACGTAACAAGTTACATAAAATCCTCCAGTAAAGAATGCGGGTAAAAAAAAATTAAAAATTCAATGGATAGAGGTGAAGAGAAGCGTTTCATATCGACGGATGTCAGTCTAGTTGAAAAGAGTTCAGTCGGGGAGCATACTTTAGAAGTTTTGGCAGTGCATGAAAAATTAAAGATAAGAGGAACGAAAGTATCACAAAGTTAGTGCTGGTTTAGAAGGCGGCTGCCTTGTATATTTTAAGTATACAAATTTCTTAACAATCGCAATCCCCAGTAATTTTGGAAATGGCGTGTGTTTTAAGTGGTACACCTTTATAAATAAAGAATAAATAAAATTTAAAAAAAGGATTTCAATACGTTATTTCTTAAGACAACGTCACCTTTAATTTTGATAGAAAACTCTTACAAAAGAAATTTAGTAGGTGATACTGGATATTTTATGTGTAAAACGGAGAATAATGCAATAATAACGTTCCCATTTTTGAGTATTTATTTATAAATAACATTGGTTTGTATTATAAACGAATGAAACTGCTGATGTGATATGATGATATTGTTAAACAATAATAAGAATTTATACAAATGTATCCATAGAAGTACCAATTATTTAATTAAATCAATTTTAAAGGTCTTAGCCACTTTATATATATATATATATATATATATATATATATATGCATACATATATATATTGTGGGGTTTCCATAGAAATAGTACGGTGACGTCAGTCGTTCTGTGAGTAATCACTGGGTGACAATAGTCTCCTATATCTTTCGTCTACTGAATTATCTGCCACACGCGATGCTTCTCTTAAATACAAAAGTCGTTGACATAAATAACTCCACAGCTGCGTCGAACGCCCACTGAACTCCAGCTGAACTCCAAGATTGTCGAGGTAAGTGACTGTATCACGAGAAGCGCAATAACGCTACCGCGCATGAGTTTGGTCGGCTTAGTTCGAATGGTGCTGGCCTGACTGAATCAAAACATTTCAACCGGAAAGACGCGACAATGCTTGATTACTGCAGATGTTTTCACTGGCACTCACGTATTTACGCTATCGTATTGTTAGTTTTTGTAACAAAAGTTGCTGTGTATTTGTTTCATATTTAAGTTAACCAAGCGAAGGACCCAAGAAATGAAAATTATAAAGTCAATAATTCAAGTATAAAAATATAAATACTTTCAAAGCAGAGAACAGATCTTCCGGAAAAAATATACGTTATCGCTAAAATAAATCTGTATGAAATAACAAGCTTAAAAGGTGCATGAGTATTATTTAATTTCGGAAATGGAAATTTATAATTAGCCACTTATCAGGAAGAGAAATAATTTTCTTCGGCAGGGAAATAATTTTCTTCTCATGGTCCAAGGAAACATTTTTATCTGGGGGAAATTTCCCTAACCACCCCCTTCACCCTAATCTTTCACCCTCAATTCGCACTCTGTTAGCCATAAATTCCTTATTTTAAAGGAAGTATCTTGCTCACTTCGTTTCTTATTTGATTTATATCGGCTGTTTGACTTTCACCTTCTTGGGTGTCCTACCAGTCAGAGATTGTAATCAGTGGTATGAGTAAGGTTGTCTGGCCTTGGTTCCTGCCAGATGCCTTCTACTACATTTATTACCTATTGAATTGATGAGTAGAGGTTAAGTTAATATTATGTTACATAAATATGCAATCTCCCTGGAGCCAAGATATTCTTTGCTTATCCCTCGATAGGCTACAACTGCCTTCCCGTAAAAAAAACAAAACTGAATGTCTTTGTGTACACAGAATGTATCAGTACAGTGGTTACAAACTTTCAGGAGAGATAGAGTACACCTAGACTATCGGAAATCACATAGCAATGCACGGTCGGAAACGCTTTCCTGGCGCGGTAGTGACGACACAAAACACAAGAAAGGAAGGACACGAACAGGGTGAGAAAACATGTTTATTTTCTTAGTACAGCAAAAATCAAAGAAGGTGTTTGAAATGACGACCCCGGGCCGTGATGCAGGCCTCACATCTCCGGCGCACTGAAGATCTGACGTTGGCGAAAATACTAGGCGTATCGCGGACTTCCCCAGCAGCCGCCACGATGCGTGCAACAAGTTCCTCGACACTCTTAACGGGAGTTTCGTACACCAGTGCCTTGACGTAACCCCAGAAGAAGAAATCAAGGCAAGTGAGGTCTGGCGATCGGTCTGGCACCGGACCACCCCGCCCGATCCACGCTGGAGATGTGAATATTCACTGATCCTTCATCATTCTAGGGGATTTGTAGTTCACAAGGCACTTCAGTAATTTATAACGACTGGTACTAAACGTAATTATTTCATTTGTTCAATTTACAATTATATTTTAGTTAAATATTGTTTTAATTAATTAAGATGAAGAGTCGTCGTTTAGAATTATGTTTATCAGAATATGGAAAAACTCACATTCAACTCTCCGTACAAGAAATTAATTTAGTTTGAAGATGGAAAAAATTCTAGTTTACAGAAATGCAAACGATTAGACGTTAGGTGTATTATATCATAAGTAGAATATTACTTACAAAGTATCCACCGTGCAATCTAAAACAGCGTTGCATTTTCGATTCCCCACAGACAATATCACTCACGATAAGATGCATAATTTACCTTCTGCATAATAGTTTTTTAAACTTCAGTTACATGCTAATTCATTAAACACCAAAATACGCTATACAAAATTTCCGTATTGACTTACGAAGTTATTGCTAATAACAAACGTTCTGATTGCATTGCTCTTCTTCCAGTTTATGTAGTTTTGTCGTTAGTACTGTTATGCATATGCATGTCCGGAATGTCTTCGTCAGTACNTCTAAAACAGCGTTGCATTTTCGATTCCCCACAGACAATATCACTCACGATAAGATGCATAATTTACCTTCTGCATTATAGTTTTTTAAACTTCAGTTACATGCTAATTCATTAAACACCAAAATACGCTATACAAAATTTCCGTATTGACTTACGAAGTTATTGCTAATAACAAACGTTCTGATTGCATTACTCTTCTTCCAGTTTATGTAGTTTTGTCGTTAGTACTGTTATGCATATGCATGTCCGGAATGTCTTCGTCAGTACNACTCTTCTTCCAGTTTATGTAGTTTTGTCGTTAGTACTGTTATGCATATGCATGTCCGGAATGTCTTCGTCAGTACTTTAAGAAATTATGTTTTCGATACATGCAATTATTAGAAAGCCGGCTAAAACACTCCTGGTAAATTTATTTCACTGCTGAGCACAATTTTTTAAGACTGTGGTTAGTTTCGTCTATGAGCTCATTATTTATCCTTAAGCCAAACATACAAATTTAATATTNCCCCCCGCCCCTTCATTCCGGCGCTGCTTCATACTCACCTCGCTTCACCCTCATCGGCTCTTAAGACCTCGCTGTTGAGAGAGGCCCGAATCTCTTCGCTCACCCTGACACCCGAAATCATAATGGCCGCACTGGGCATTCCCGAATGCGAGTCCTGTGACTTCGGTACCGAAGAGCCATCTTGTGCGGTTTAATGTGTACAAGAGTTTGCTGCCACTTATTTAACCATTAAAAAGATTTTTAAGAAATCGGACAATGTTTACGCTATAATTAGCTGCAGACATTACTGTAAACACTTCATGGCGTGATTACGTTAAAAAATACCTGCAGANATGTTTACGCTATAATTAGCTGCAGACATTACTGTAAACACTTCATGGCGTGATTACGTTAAAAAATACCTGCAGAGATTTCATTTAATTTCACACTTTTTTTCGTGCGTCCGATGTTAGAATCTTTCCAAACCATTTGGTATGTAAATAATACACAGTTTCGGAAAGGGATATTTTAATGTTGATGTCGAAAATGTTCAGTTGATCACGAGATAATTATACCAGATGTAAACATACGAAATGATAGTACATTCTGAAACTGGCGTTGGTGACTTTGACTCTACTTTTATCTTGAAAAAAATTTTTGGAAATTACTAAAATTAATTTTAATATAATTTACGGTTTGCAGTCTGCCGCAGCACACTATAAAAACAACTGTATATAAACATGCATACGTTAGTANAGATAATATACTATAAAAACAACTGTATATAAACATGCATACGTTAGTACTATAACTGAACGTGTTCATAAATAACGAGTGTACACCAAAGCAGATTTAGCAGCTTTATTTGCAAAAGAATAAATAAGATTACATACAAGACTGAGAGTTACGCACAAAGACATAACAATATGTAAGACAAACAGTAGTGAGTTGACAGTGTTTTAAATCTGCGAAGTTGCGATACGTGTAAATATGCAAGGAAAAATAGTTATTACAGTTAATATAAGTGCCTTTCCTAAAGGCAGGATATCAATGTGGCATCTACCACTGCCCACATTTACCAACAGTCAGTGTTGAAACACATACTAAATTCTTCTCCAGAAGAAAAGCGATAAAGAGTTACGTAAGATTATTTTTTTCATGTTTCAGAAAAAAAATTGCTTTTAATTTTTATGATGGCTTTAATTGGACGTAAAATCCGATAGACTAATACGTAGTCATTAATGTGTCTACAATTACTACAAAATATGAATTTGGCGCAGAACTGATGTTTTATCGAGTTTACATTTACGAACGAATGTCATTTTTTTTTTTTTTTACAGTATGAGCGTTGATGGCCGTGTACACAAAAGACGGTGTAAGGACGTTCAACGATGCTGACGAAATGAAGTAGAGAGATCGCTCGCTGGCACTGAGGACCTCGCCACAGCTGCAGGTCGGTGAATCATCTCGAGTCTGCCGGCGATGGATGTCTCGAGACAACAGGCGAAGGGGCTATCTTACAGGTCCTCCAATGGGACGCCGCACCTCACGTTGTAGAATTGATCGCACACCTTGAACTGGTCGTGGAACAGGGTCCCGTTTGGGCAGAGATGACTGCTCACCACGCGGTCTTGGCACAGGTGGAACGCCTGAAACAAAACGCCAGGCGTGTTGATAGTTTTAGGGATGTAGAATAAATATCGATATATCGAAATTACGATATTTATAAACGGTATATCGATGTAAATTGTCGATGTATTTCAATGGTATTTTATCGAAATCAGCATATTTTTCCAGATATCGGAAATAAATAATAATATGCTCATTTAGTAATCTCTGTTTTGAATACAAGAATCGAATTAAAAATTTGCTGTTTACTTTGGCAACATGCACCAAACACAGGCACCTCATCTTTCTGCAAAGCCTCATGTCCTCAATATGTAATATTTCAAGCAAAACATAAAATATCGAATTCCGATGTACCGAAAATCCATATTTTTTCTTTCGATATATCGTTTCGTAAAACTATACTCTTACAAATCACAGAAATAAATAATATGGTTTTTTTTTCCTATACCAACATCCCCAGACGGTTTTCTGGTTTCCTGTCCATTGCAAATTCTTCTCCCATGCATGTAAAAATTAACACCTATAGACTGTTTATGGTTATTTCAGCACTTTTTGAACTCAACCTTTGAAAAAATGTCACTGCCCCCACCTGCATGTATTTCATCGAGCAGACTGACTGGTTTTCGCCACATAAAGTTGTAACGTTGGAATTAAAGTAGTTTTATGTTTTCTACGCTAAATAAAAAGTGTTCAGTAAACATTTGTGAATCTTGAAATTATTTCTTATGCTTTCTTTTAATGCATAAAAGTGAAAGAATTAACAAATTTGTAATTTATTTACTTTTTCCATAATTCCACAGTTTCACTTGACCTACGCATAAATGAAGTGATCAGGACCGTAGCAATGTTATGCTCATGTATTCTTCCACGTATGGTGGAAGAATACATGAGCATACAAATGTATCTAAAGCAGGGCTTTCAAAAGTGCTCAGTTTACCGTTAACAGCCTATACATATATATATACTGACTAATCTTTATGTGTCAATCAAGAAACACTGCGAAAATTGATTTTAATAACACAGATTTTATTTTCGCAAAAATACTTACTGAAATTTTTATATAATAAAATTAAACATGTCTAATAGTGACTAAATTAAAAAATTTCCTTTTTAATAAGAAATTTATATTGAATGCATAAAAGTGTATTAATTTTCTCTTGTTCAGAAAGAAAACACATGTTTTATTTCAATTTTTTCCCAATTAAAAAAGAAATTATAAGTATATACATCTATTAAATTATGTATAAGGTTCTGCATATGCAGTGGGACATAATAAGCTAAAAAGCCAATTTGTGGGCTATCTGCAAATAATTCACATGCATCAGAAAAACAGTAAGCATATGTCCTGAAATTTACAAATTATAAGAAGTACAAATTTTACATTTATGTAATATATGTATATCTGTATTACAAATAAGTATAAATATAAAAACCCATAACTTAGAACTACGTTTCCAGCATTACTCTAAATACTCCAGTCAAGGTTTAAACTGAAATTAGTACAATAATGAGCTGTAACCACATTAATTTCCTATGTGTATCACACATTCTCCGCTTTCAGTCAACGCGTTTGGGAACCACTTGCCGTCTGAATTCAGTGGCCTGAAGAACGCTTTCTTGCGTCCCGTCAGTGTATTTATGTCCCTTATGTCATTTTAGCATTCGCTGAGGCAGAATCGCCATGTTCCTTCTACTTATTCGCCGGTACTTGGAGTTCAAGTTCTGGGCGAATCAAAAGTGGACAGCCTTGGCCGGGGTTGAAACTGATGTATCNTTCGCCGGTACTTGGAGTTCAAGTTCTGGGCGAATCAAAAGTGGACAGCCTTGGCCGGGGTTGAAACTGATGTATCAAGGAAGGAGGAATGACGACAAGTAAGCTCTGTCCTGCTCCCACCCGACTGTTTCGCTCTCGCCTTTCTCCCTAGTTTATTGAGGCTTTTGTCTACCACAGCCTAAGGGCTTTCATGTTCTCGTTTTATTTACTTCTGAGATACAAGGTTCGGTGATTTACAGCAATGATACTGTACGCCAAGATGTGGTTTGTTTACAGTAAATAACATCGTCCTGCAGTTCTTAAACATCTCAATGCTCTGGGCAGTTATCTTCTTACAGAGAAAAAAACGACAGTTGAAATATTGAGGATTGCCTTGGGTGAGTACGTTTATCTCCAAACGAATGAAGAAAGAAAGGTGCAAAAATAATTAAACTTCACCCCAAATAGAGATCGAGTAATGTATTCGGATTTATTTTTATTTGTGATTCTGTATACCGATAACTTGCCGACAATGGCGCAAAGCATCACGACTATCATTATTTGCTGAACCGCGTGAAATAAATTCACACATTTTAGCATTCCAAACGTATTATCTCTAAATGCTACCGAGAACACCGCAAGCCTGCTACCGTGTGATAAATGTGTAAGTTCATTCATGATTACTTCCAGCCTTTTTCAGCCATGATAGGGGGTATTAAAATAATGTTTCCACTTCGCGTGATGTCTTGAAAGCACCATACCCAACTAGTCTGAAGTGTGTTTTATTTTCGTTGATTACTGGTTTTAAAAAANGCGTGATGTCTTGAAAGCACCATACCCAACTAGTCTGAAGTGTGTTTTATTTTCGTTGATTACTGGTTTTAAAAAAGCTGGATTTTAAACGCACTGCAAAATAGTTCAAGTTCCAGCTAAGTAGGCGGTATTATCACTATCAGTGCAAATGATATAGAAAACTACTGGTAAAACATATGACCATTTACAGTGTTTCACTCTTTGGTTGGTAATCTACACTTAAATGTCATATATTACAAAATACNGCGTGATGTCTTGAAAGCACCATACCCAACTAGTCTGAAGTGTGTTTTATTTTCGTTGATTACTGGTTTTAAAAAAACTGGATTTTAAACGCACTGCAAAATAGTTCAAGTTCCAGCTAAGTAGGTGGTATTATCACTATCAGTGCAAATGATATAGAAAACTACTGGGAAAACATATGACCATTTACAGTGTTTCACTCTTTGGTTGGTAATCTACACTTAAATGTCATATATTACAAAATACACTTGAAACCCTGAAGTTATGGTTTGTCGTACCGAATAAGGTAGCGCATCGGCGAACCACTTGACTCGCATTCAGGAGGACTCGAGTGCGATTCCCGGTCCGGTCATGCTGATTCCGGTTTTCCAGGGTTTTACGAAGTCACGTTAGACGGAAGATGGAATGGTTCCGTATTATGTTTCCATAGTACAGCCCTGAGATGGTTCGCTCTCAGTTTCTAAATTAACAGTGTGGCGCTAGTAAGGCCTTTTTCGTCGTACGGTGAGCTCTTAAAACACCCAATAAAAATAAGATAATGACTTAATACATAATGTTGAGGTTTATATATTTATACCTTCATATTCATAAGTAATACAGTTACAACATTAGTTGTATATAGATGAGTCCTTCTATATTATACTNTCCGGTTTTCCAGGGTTTTACGAAGTCACGTTAGACGGAAGATGGAATGGTTCCGTATTATGTTTCCATAGTACAGGCCTCAGATGGTTCGCTCTCAGTTTCTAAATTAACAGTGTGGCGCTAGTAAGGCCTTTTTCGTCGTACGGTGAGCTCTTAAAACACCCAATAAAAATAAGATAATGACTTAATACATAATGTTGAGGTTTATAAATTTATACCTTCATATTCATAAGTAATACAGTTACAACATTAGTTGTATATAGATGAGTCCTTCTATATTATACTACAAAAAATAAATTATCTTTTTATTATAAAATTGCCGAAAACCTTTCCAAAATGATATTTGCGTAAAGTCTGTTCACGGTAAATTATACGACACACAAACTAAAAGGGTTACAACACAACAGGATTGAGCTCAAATTGCATGTAAGCCTGCGGCAAGCTTGCCATTTGACTTGAATTTGCCTTGCGGAGCAAGCATGTCGCATCATGTGCGATTCAAGCTCGACTCAAGCCGAATTTCTTATGACTGGCACTTACTTGCTGACGGTAGGCTTAAAGGTGGCTTGAATTATACCTGCAGCTTTCCAAGGAAAGCTTGCTACAAGCTTGACTCGTGGAGACTAGTTAGCTTTATTCAAACTTGCTTTATTCAGAAAGCTTGACGCAAGCTTACTGGATGGTCGTGGCAAGATTGATTCAAGTGGGAGTAAAGCCGATTATGCTACCCGGGGTGGTAAAATTTTTTCCGATTGTTAAGGTTACAATGATTCTTCTGGCAGCTAGGTTTTCGAATAATTGGTTGTTAAAATTTAAAAATTTGTGAATAATTTCACGGCGAGGAATTGAGGGCGGTACAAAACATCTGTGGGAAGAGGAACGGCCACACGGCATCTACCGTGCAGCGAGAGAACTACTTGTTGACGTCGATTCACTTCACGTAATTGCGCGTACACGGGCGTCATAAAGAATCGCCAGGCCGGAACATTGCTTCTCGACCTACTGGAATTCCGCGAATTCTGCTCGCAAACGCGGCGCGGATTTCCCGCTGGGTCGACCGTAGTGGGCAGGCATTGTATGCTAAACACGTGAGTGGGGTAGGTCAGTTACTGCCTGTATCGTCACGCCTTGTTGCCAAACAAAACCCTCAGTAATTTTTCAGACTCTTTAATTTTTTTTCCCCCATAGTGTGCACGTATCGAGCTCATATACTATTTCGGATTTTCCACAGTTGTTTTTATCCTTCGTCGATGTCACGATAGGGGCAAAGCCGGCTCTGAATCGGACCAGCCAACGGGCAACGAGTGGAGATGGCAGTTTTGGTGTTCCGGAGCAGTGGCTCCAGACGAGTCACTGGGAAGGCTAATTGCTATCAAAAACCAGGTTTTGTGGCCATGGCCTGACAGAGAACCTAAATCAGGCGTGTAATTCCCATAGTTTTGATTCCACGTTAATCACTCCACGACCACAAATCGTTCAACCATCCTGGTTCAGATATATTACGTGCCGTCTGTTGTTGCAACAAGCATTCTGCACAGGAGGATGGGCGTTTATAAATTGCACATAAAAGTAATCTAATAATATTTCAGCTGCACTTTTAAATTTGAAGACCTATTCAGGCACCTTTGAACAGACAACTATACATTAATGACACATCTGATGAAAGGGGTCACCGTGGCTAAGCGGTTAGACTGCTCACCTCCTATCAAGGAGAATCGAGCCGAACGAGGCCGCTGGTATCATATGCGAGTTTTCTCAGGGATCCCCCGTTTCCCCCGCCGCTTCATTCCGGCGCTGCCCCATACTCACCTCACTTCACCCTCATCGGCTGTCAACACCTCGACATTGAGGGCCGCCCAAATCACCCACATCTGAGTCACATCTAAAAAAAAAACTGTAAATCATTTTTAATCCTAGAAATAAATTCCCTGCGCATGTTTTTGTTAACTGATGCTTATGCATAGGTCTGTGCACTTTTTAAAATATAATGTCTTACGCTTTCCTGCACTCACTATGCTAAGAAGTGCGTGCAACCTGTTAAATAAATTAAAATTTTAATATACAAAATGAACATGTTTGTATTAAAATTAATTTTATTAATGGTTAAATAAAAAAAACAAGCTTTTCAACCATACAATAAAGTTAGTTGAAGCAAAATGAACGTGATACAAAATTAATATTTATTAAAAAAGAATTGTTTTTAATGTGAATCACACTGTTGCGTATACAGATTTATGAGAGTCTAAAATTNAGAAATAAATTCCCTGCGCATGTTTTTGTTAACTGATGCTTATGCATAGGTCTGTGCACTTTTTAAAATATAATGTTTTACGCTTTCCTGCACTCACTATGCTAAGAAGTGCGTGCAACCTGTTAAATAAATGAAAATTTTAATATACAAAATGAACATGTTTGTATTAAAATTAATTTTATTAATGGTTAAATAAAAAAAACAAGCTTTTCAACCATACAATAAAGTTAGTTGAAGCAAAATGAACGTGATACAAAATGNTAAAGTTAGTTGAAGCAAAATGAACGTGATACAAAATTAATATTTATTAAAAAAGAATTGTTTTTAATGTGAATCACACTGTTGCGTATACAGATTTATGAGAGTCTAAAATTTTACATTTGCGTTGAATAAAAAACCATAGAGTTCTGTATTTCCGGGTAGTGCAAACGTATATTTTAAAGTAAACAGCTGACTGCTACGTCTGATTTTTGTGTTAGGAAAGATAAACTTGAGAAATAAATGTTGCATATAGTAGCTATTTCATTATAATTAAATAAAAATAAGCATAAAATTACTACTTCTTAACAGAAACTGATTTTATTGGCAAGTGACAAATGGGTAGTTTATAGGTACTGGATTTAAGCTTCGAAACAGAATATATTTGGAGGAATTTAATGAAAAATTATCAAAAGGTTGCTTCAGTTGTTTAGTGATTCAAATTTACATAATGGCTACGAGTATATTGGTTGTATATTTTAAAAATTCATAACAGCAAAATTTTTGACGTTGGTGTTCAGCACTCTACATTATTATGTTTTTGTAAGCCTTCGGTAAGAATAGTTATTGTGTAGGCTATCTGTCTGAAACAACACAAGATGTCGCTCTTACAGCAAAAGTTGTCTATATGCATATGTGTACTTTCATAACTGAAAATTTAAAAGATATAAAGAGTTATTATATACCAAACCACAAAACATTTCGCAAGGCATTTTATTTGTATGCAACAGTTTAAAATCCTAAGAGACTGGTAGGAAGGCAAACATTTTTAGTTAATTTAGTGATGACATCCGCAAAGTCGCTATTCCTAAATTCTTGTGCAATTTTAAATTTGTTCCCGCCCGAAAATAAATTCATGGCGTAACTGTATTTATTCGCGATTTGTCATTGTTTAATTTTTCTTCGGAACACTTAACACAACATTTTTGCAGTGAATTAGAGGAAATTTTAAGTAAATTTCATGTGGAATGCATAAAACTAATGTTGAATTTGAACAAGCAAGTACCGTAGTCTTAAAATTTATTATAAACATGGAACCAGATAAAAATATTACAAGTTTTTATAAAACAGTGTGTTGTAAAAATTCATATTTCATTTCTAGAATTGCAAGAAAATCGTTAGCAACTAGGCCTATAGTTTCCAAAAAAGTTTTGTAACGCGTACAAAAATGTTTTACTGGGTACCTGTAAATGATATATTCTTATATAAATACAATAAAAAAATTTTGAATTCATAACCTTATTTATAATTTTTTTTTTCCACTAAAATGTGTAGTAATTTTTTGGTTGATGGTAGAATTTTTTTGTTATTAAAAAGATTCAGTGCATATCTCGACATGTCATGAAAAATCATCGTTCATGCTTATTACGCGAACCTCAGTAGTTATTAGTAAAACTTTCTGTCTGTACCTGGCACTAAAGGATCACATACATTTTATATTCTGAGTTTTCAAAAAAATGTTACGGTTATCGCTAGAATGAAATTAATGGTCCGAAATAGGAACGCTGAAGTGGATTGTGATTCATTAAAAATATTCACATCATAAATTTTTTATTTTTTATTTATTTGACAATATGTACACGGATATTTAACCACACTTAAAAAAGTTTGTAACATGTTCTTGCTAAACCTAATTTAACTAGTACCAAAGCTTTAGTTTGTAAAAGTACAAAATAAAAATCACTGAGGTGCAAGCAAAGAATGTGTGTGTGTGTNAATGAATGGTCCGAAATAGGAACGCTGAAGTGGATTGTGATTCATTAAAAATATTCACATCATAAATTTTTTATTTCTAATTTATTTGACAATATGTACACGGATATTTAACCACACTTAAAAAAGTTTGTAACATGTTCTTGCTAAACCTAATTTAACTAGTACCAAAGCTTTAGTTTGTAAAAGTACAAAATAAAAATCACTGAGGTGCAAGCAAAGAATGTGTGTGTGTGTCTATATATAAATATAAAGTGAATAATATTTACGCAATTTCTGTCCACAAGGCCTTTTGATGCATTCAGCAGAAGAGAGTACTAAAATCTATAGAAAATTCCGTATTTAGTAATTGTTTTAATAAAATGAATTAACGCTCTTACACACGAATGTCAATAACCAATGCTGAAAAATGACAAAATTCCTCTGACACGGCCAGAAACCTTGACGGGGATGTTTTATTGTAATTCTGTACACAATTTAAATAAATTACCAAAATATTACAACAATAACTATGGGACTGTGCAACTTAGAAAAATGACACCACGAATAACATAAAGGATTCTATAACATCGATCTTCATACTCTTTTATGAATCCCATGCATGGACTCCATATTTGTAAAACGACAATACTGTTTATAACACTATCTTATATTGNTACTCTTTTATGAATCCCATGCATGGACTCCATATTTGTAAAACGACAATACTGTTTATAACACTATCTTATATTGTTGAAGTTGTAAAAATAAGTTTGTAGTACATTTTATTAGTTATTGTACGATATTACGTGAATCGCATGTTAAAGTAAACGTAATTTAAAAGTCATCGACGAAAGTGGCATTGACGACGATCGAAATTCACAGTTGGTGAAATTTCTGTCTCAGTCTCCAGGTATAAAATTTCCGTGTTGTACCGCTGTTTTCCTTTATGCTGCACTCAGCTGCGTCCGAAAGTCTCTTGACACAATTCCTTATGACTCGGCCACGCCTTGTCGCCGTACACACGCATTATCACGGTCCATTGGCAGCAGACAAGTCCGAGAACTATGTTGCAAGTCAGGTCGGAGAGATAATGCCACAGATCGAAACCATGGACGCCAATCTGAAAGTGTCGAGTATTTTTACCGTCCTGTTCAATCGACGNAGATAATGCCACAGATCGAAACCATGGACGCCAATCTGAAAGTGTCGAGTATTTTTACCGTCCTGTTCAATCGACGTAAGATTTTTTTTTAACGACTGGCGCCGGCGAATGTTGTCTGCAAGGCGTGCATTATAACTAGAGACATGAAAAATTCGGGGATTAATTTTGGGACAAGCTAGAATTGGAAAACTCTTACATTGTTGTCACCTTTACCATTGGTCCACGAGTTGTTTGACACCTCCTGGAGAACCCTGGGCCAATGAGAAACAAACAACAAAATGCACGCCCAATCATCGCTCTCCACTATGCGAGCAAGTAATCGATCGGTAATAGATATTTTCACGATTGCACAAAAGATCGTGGAGTGTATCCTGGAGGACGTCGAACTCGCGAATTTTTCAGGTCTCAAATTATAACTGAAAGCTTGACGATCGTTGGAGCTTACCTTGAACCAGTGCAGCGATAAGTAGTAAGTAACTGGTGCAACTTTAAGGTTAACTTTTTTTTAAACTTATCACCAGGGGCAGTGATATTTCGCGAAAATATTTCGAGACAAGATACATTCCAAAGCACTGTAGGGTAGTCCAGCTTCTTAGATTGGCTAAAAAAATGTTCTGGCCTGTGTTAACCGTATGCGCACGAATCACGAAGGTTCAGTGTCGGAGTTACTTAGCCCTGAGTGGCTTGGTCAAAGACTGACACGGCACCAGTAGCCTATGGAGGTATAACAACAGCTGAGGTGTATATAAAGTATTGAAGTCTACTGTGTGCTCCGATTTTTACGCGAAAATAACCTTGCCCACGATCTACTATCACTGTATTTTTTTTTATATTTCTACAATATTGATACCTTCAGTTCTGCAACTTTAAAAATCTTTCTTTTTTTTCTTTTTTAATTAATAACCTGGCGATGTGCAGTACAAAAATCTTTGCTACGTGTAAAGAATTTACAGCTTAAATGCTGAGAGTTATACTCTTGCGTGNAGATAATGCCACAGATCGAAACCATGGACGCCAATCTGAAAGTGTCGAGTATTTTTACCGTCCTGTTCAATCGACGCAAGATTTTTTTTTTAACGACTGGCGCCGGCGAATGTTGTCTGCAAGGCGTGCATTATAACTAGAGACATGAAAAATTCGCGGATTAATTTTGGGACAAGCTAGAATTGGAAAACTCTTACATTGTTGTCACCTTTACCATTGGTCCACGAGTTGTTTGACACCTCCTGGAGAACCCTGGGCCAATGAGAAACAAACAACAAAATGCACGCCCAATCATCGCTCTCCACTATGCGAGCAAGTAATCGATCGGTAATAGATATTTTCACGATTGCACAAAAGATCGTGGAGTGTATCCTGGAGGACGTCGAACTCGCGAATTTTTCAGGTCTCAAATTATAACTGAAAGCTTGACGATCGTTGGAGCTTACCTTGAACCAGTGCAGCGATAAGTAGTAAGTAACTGGTGCAACTTTAAGGTTAACTTTTTTTTAAACTTATCACCAGGGGCAGTGATATTTCGCGAAAATATTTCGAGACAAGATACATTCCAAAGCACTGTAGGGTAGTCCAGCTTCTTAGATTGGCTAAAAAAATGTTCTGGCCTGTGTTAACCGTATGCGCACGAATCACGAAGGTTCAGTGTCGGAGTTACTTAGCCCTGAGTGGCTTGGTCAAAGACTGACACGGCACCAGTAGCCTATGGAGGTATAACAACAGCTGAGGTGTATATAAAGTATTGAAGTCTACTGTGTGCTCCGATTTTTACGCGAAAATAACCTTGCCCACGATCTACTATCACTGTATTTTTTTTTTATATTTCTACAATATTGATACCTTCAGTTCTGCAACTTTAAAAATCTTTCTTTTTTTTCTTTTTTAATTAATAACCTGACGATGTGCAGTACAAAAATCTTTGCTACGTGTAAAGAATTTACAGCTTAAATGCTGAGAGTTATACTCTTGCGTGGGGTAAGTTAGCATGACAAAGTGCTGGAGAAAGTCAAGCATTTTGTTTATATGAAACTGTCCCTCTCGAAACTGTTTTACTGAGGTATCGACGTGTAAAATAAACATTTCCAAGAGCATGGTCGCTTCATGCGTCATTGAAGTGGAACCATGGGATTGTTAGAAACAGAAGTGTGTTAATAATATGCAAAGGCATGCTCTAATGTGTATAAAACAAAAAGCACCAAGTTCATGGGTAATAAATTTAAATGTTACGCCCCCAATGCAAGGTGAAATTCGAGAAGTATTTTTATACCATTGCTGCCAACCTAACTGGGAGCATGCATACCAAGAGTGTACTGTAAAATTTATCTAATGTAGTAGCCAGGGCCCTGAACAATGTACAAATTGTGGAGGGTGAAAATATAAACTTTCGCCCCCACCCCTTACCNAGAGTGTACTGTAAAATTTATCTAATGTAGTAGCCAGGGCCCTGAACAATGTACAAATTGTGGAGGGTGAAAATATAAACTTTCGCCCCCACCCCTTACCAAAAAAATTATTATTTTAATTATTATACACATAACTAAGTACAGGAAAATTTCGCGAATTCATTTTAGGACAAGTTAGACTTCATACACATGTAAATTTCGGTTATGTTCGCAATTGGATCACAGTTTATTAGATACGCCCAGGTGAGCTCTGAGCCCATAACAAACCCGTAAGGAGCAAGCACTACATCCCATGCCTAGGGCCAGTGACTTTTCGCGTAAAAATCTGAGCACACGGTAGACTTCATTTCTATATACACACCTCAGCTGTTGTTATACCTCCATTGGCTGCTGGTGCCGTGTCCGTCTTTGACCAAGCCACTCAGGACTAAGTAACTCCGACACTGAACCGTCGTGATTCGTGCGCAAACGGTTAACACGGGCCAGAACATTTTTTTTTTTAGCCAATCAAAGAAGCTGGACGACCCTACAGTGTGTTGGACTGTATCTTGTCTTGAAATTTTTCCGCGAAATATCACTGCCCCTACCCATGCCACGTGATCTGAGGTAAATCTGGCCACACACTGGGGCAGCAGCTAATGAACAGAAAGATGATGAGGTTCGAAAATATATGGGACCGTGGAGTCTAGCGTACGAGTCGTTTTAAAACGCGAAATATTCCTGTCCCTCCCNGAGGTTCGAAAATATATGGGACCGTGGAGTCTAGCGTACGAGTCGTTTTAAAACGCGAAATATTCCTGTCCCTCCCGACCGCGGGATATGGGTCAGTGACTCCCTCGGGGGGAAGTTTCCCGGGCGCTTGAGGAGGCGTGACAGTTACCGACGGTTACCGTGGCAGGTACCGCATTGCAGTCACACTCGGGGTGATCCAAGGCTTCTCGTGCCACCCCTGGGCAAAGCAGATTGGGCACCGCCGCCCGTGTCCTTATGGGAACCCAGTCTCCTCGTGGCTGGTAAGGGGTATCTTCCGTGATGGCTTGGGCCGACAGATGGTACCTAGGCCCGACCACTTGGCGGGGTGTTGAACNTGGTAAGGGGTATCTTCCGTGATGGCTTGGGCCGACAGATGGTACCTAGGCCCGACCACTTGGCGGGGTGTTGAACTACTTGGCGTTCAGGCCGTTGGGGCCCAATACCGGAATTTCATGGTGAGGAAATTCTATAGTAGGGTAATGGTCGGTGGCCGATGACGGCTCTTCCGGCTTCAATGGTGATGGTGTGGGGGCGATGGCGTGGATGCGACGGTGATGACATGGAAGAACTCTGGAACCTACGGGTGCAGACCTACGGATTTTGATAAGGACGGAAATCTTTCATTTCAGAGCAAGGGCAGCTTTTCCCGGAGGACTCGTACCATGGTGGAACCGGGAATATCTCCCACTCCAGAGGTGGGGGGACCGGAGTACGCTGAGAAAACCTAACGGCTACGTCCGCAATCAATGCCTACTCGGATCTGCTGGGAACCATTAGATAATAAGAGTAATTTCCATGTATGTGTAATAACAGTGTCTAAGTATCAATTATCTTTGTCTATATGACATACGTAAAAAATGTTAATTTAGGAAGACTGGGTTTATTAAATATTTTTCACAGACATTTTACTACAGATTTGCGGTTGAATGCAAAACCAATAAATGGCTTTAAAACATAGTGAATAAGAAAACTCACTAATCGGAAAAAAGTGATGTTCCTACAACGAGCCTCATACTTCTAACGCTCGTGTTCTGCGATAACTCATTCTCTGAAAATAGGGCCAACGACTGAAGCTGAGTGGCCATTTTTGAGCCATTATCAAACCTGTTACGCACGCCCATGAGTTCACAAGGGCACCATATAAGGCAGGCCAACGATTTTCCGTCTTTTAATACGCCAGTTGCGTGTTTCAAGCACATTTCAACAGGCAAACAACAATTTGCTAGCTGCGGCTTTGCAGTTGGAAACAAAACGACGTGAAACGTCTATTAGCCTGCCAGCTGAGCCGTTCAGCAATGGCCAGTTTCAACATCACTTCGTCTTATTGACTAACAAACAGCCCCCTAATTTTTATATTAGATTTTACTGTCTTTCAAAGGCCCCAGTGTGGCTGAACATTGCATTCTCATTACGAAACATATAATGTTGAAATGGTTGTCACATATTTCACAATTTTATTTGTGGTGCACACATCAAGTGATTTCTGTACGACTGGGGATAACTTTTGTATTGATGTGGTTTAAATCTGTTCGTACGGCATAATTTTATGGACTATCTTTTACATGTATTTTAGTTATATATGAATATTTTCAACAGTTCATTGCTAGATGTGTAAAATATACACTAGTTACGGAAATACGTAAGGGGATATTTTTCTAGTAAGATTCAGACATCTCATAAGTATTTAGAATGTTGTGATACAACTGTCATCGTATTCAACACTTTGCGTGCTGTACAGATTTACAGACTTTTAAGGCAAGCCAGAAGTGTGCCACGATTACACACGTCTGCATGACCATAGATTTTGTCGGTCTATATATTCCCTTTTTGCAACCGTCCTATTGATTCACGCAACAAAGGGCACGCTCACAATACTGTACAACAGTTATTACTAGTCGGCTCTTTGCCAACGTAATGCCGATTCGATAGTGTCCCAATAAAATGGGAATTTTTTCCCTACATAGAATAATATGAAATCCATGCTGTTAAATTCAGTACTTTACACTCGGAGTGTTGCTGACTTAGCATTACGTTGGATGGAACCTACGAAAACTACGGGCGATGTACAATGCGTTCACTCGTATCTTCAAAGCGTGCGGATGTCGTAATGTTACGACAAACTCCATCTCGCTCGGTTCCATTCAGGCGACGTAATCTTACGTCGATAGGACTGAAAGCATTAACCCACTCAGACCCAGCTGTGTACATCACGCAGGTGTAGGTAATTTTTGGTCTGTACTGCACCCTGCGAAGCTCAACGACCAATTATCTTACCTGTGGGTAAACGATTCACAAACTGTCTCACTGGTGATAATTGGTTNACTGCGAAGCTCAACGACCAATTATCTTACCTGTGGGTAAACGATTCACAAACTGTCTCACTGGTGATAATTGGTTCACATAACTGTAGCCGAACAGATAGGCTACAGCTAGAGACCGGAAAAAATCGTGAGTTCAACGACCTACAGGCTAGACTCTGCAGTATTATGTNTGGTAAGGGGTATCTTCCGTGATGGCTTGGGCCGACAGATGGTACCTAGGCCCGACCACTTGGCGGGGTGTTGAACCACTTGGCGTTCAGGCCGTTGGGGCCCAATACCGGAATTTCATGGTGAGGAAATTCTATAGTAGGGTAATGGTCGGTGGCCGATGACGGCTCTTCCGGCTTCAATGGTGATGGTGTGGGGGCGATGGCGTGGATGCGACGAAGATGACATGGAAGAACTCTGGAACCTACGGGTGCAGACCTACGAATTTTGATAAGGACGGAAATCTTTCATTTCAGAGCAAGGGCAGCTTTTCCCGGAGGACTCGTACCATGGTGGAACCGGGAATATCTCCCACTCCAGAGGTGGGGGGACGGGAGTACGCCGAGAAAACCTAACGGCTACGTCCGCAATCAATGCCTACTCGGATCTGCTGGGAACCATTAGATAATAAGAGTAATTTCCATGTATGTGTAATAACAGTGTCTAAGTTTCAATTATCTTTGTCTATATGACATACGTAAAAAATGTTAATTTAGGAAGACTGGGTTTATTAAATATTTTTCACAGACATTTTACTACAGATTTGCGGTTGAATGCAAAACCAATAAATGGCTTTAAAACATAGTGAATAAGAAAACTCACTAATCGGAAAAAAGTGATGTTCCTACAACGAGCCTCATACTTCTAACGCTCGTGTTCTGCGATAACTCATTCTCTGAAAATAGGGCCAACGACTGAAGCTGAGTGGCCATTTTTGAGCCATTATCAAACCTGTTACGCACGCCCATGAGTTCACAAGGGCACCATATAAGGCAGGCCAACGATTTTCCGTCTTTTAATACGCCAGTTGCGTGTTTCAAGCACATTTCAACAGGCAAACAACAATTTGCTAGCTGCGGCTTTGCAGTTGGAAACAAAACGACGTGAAACGTCTATTAGCCTGCCAGCTGAGCCGTTCAGCAATGGCCAGTTTCAACATCACTTCGTCTTATTGACTAACAAACAGCCCCCTAATTTTTATATTAGATTTTACTGTCTTTCAAAGGCCCCAGTGTGGCTGAACATTGCATTCTCATTACGAAACATATAATGTTGAAATGGTTGTCACATATTTCACAAATTTTATTTGTGGTGTACACATCAAGTGATTTCTGTACGACTGGGGATAACTTTTGTATTGGTGTGGTTTACATCTGTTCGTACGGCATAATTTTATGGACTATATTTTACATGTATTTTAGTTATATATGAATATTTTCAACAGTTCATTGCTAGATGTGTAAAATATACACTAGTTACGGAAATACGTAAGGGGATATTTTTCTAGTAAGATTCAGACATCTCATAAGTATTTAGAATGTTGTGATACAACTGTCATCGTATTCAACACTTTGCGTGCTGTACAGACTTTTAAGGCAAGCCAGAAGTGTGCCACGATTACACACGTCTGCATGACCATAGATTTTGTCGGTCTATATATTCCCTTTTTGCAACCGTCCTATTGATTCACGCAACAAAGGACACGCTCACAATACTGTACAACAGTTATTACTAGTCGGCTCTTTGCCAACGTAATGCCGATTCGATAGTGTCCCAATAAAATGGGAATTTTTTCCCTACATAGAATAATATGAAATCCATGCTGTTAAATTCAGTACTTTACACTCGGAGTGTTGCTGACTTAGCATTACGTTGGATGGAACCTACGAAAACTACGGGCGATGTACAATGCGTTCACTCGTATCTTCAAAGCATACGGATGTCGTAATGTTACGACAAACTCCATCTCGCTCGGTTCCATTCAGGCGACGTGATCTTACATCGATAGAACTCAAAGTATTAACCCACTCAGACCCAGTTGTGTACATTACGCACGTGTAGGTAATTTTTGGTCTGTACTGCACACTGCGAAGCTCAACGACCAATTATCTTACCTGTGGGTAAACGATTCACAAACTGTCTCACTGGTGATAATTGGTTCACATAACTGTAGCCGAACAGATAGGCTACAGCTAGAGACCGGAAAAAATCGTGAGTTCAACGACCTACAGGCTAGACTCTGCAGTATTATGTACAAATATGCCAACATCAACTGCACATTGGTTGCTTGCTGTCACAGTGGAAGGCGACGATTGGACCAGCATTCTCCAAGAAGTGTCAAATGCGGCGTGGGCCAATGGATTAAGTTATATAAACTAATGTGTTTTGAATTCTAGCTTGTCCTAAAATGAATCAGCGAATTCTTCAGGTCTCTAGCTACAGCTCACTGACTGTGACAACTAAACAAGTGTTGTGTCGACTTAAGTACAGCACGCATCATAACATTTTCTTGTTTGCAACACCTGAAATAGTAAATTAAAGTGGGTTTTAAAGGATTAAATAAAAGTGAATAGACGCTGTAAGAGTGCTGGGTACGAAACAATAATACCTGATGGCCACTATGATACACATCTAACCAACTATGAAAGAAAACCGCCACGTACGCAAATATTTCATAACAAATACCGGACATTCAAGTATATTATTATTATCTGCGTAACATCGNAACTAATGTGTTTTGAATTCTAGCTTGTCCTAAAATGAATCAGCGAATTCTTCAGGTCTCTAGCTACAGCTCACTGTGACAACGAAACAAGTGTTGTGTCGACTTAAGTACAGCACGCATCATAACATTTTCTTGTTTGCAACACCTGAAATAGTAAATTAAAGTGGGTTTTAAAGGATTAAATAAAAGTGAATAGACGTTGTAAGAGTGCTGGGTACGAAACAATAATACCTGATGGCCAATATGATACATATCTAACCAACTATGAAAATAAACCGCCACGTACGCAAATATTTCATAACAAATACCGGACATTCAAGTATATTATTATTATCTGCGTAACATCGAAACAACATTCTATGTAAACTTTAATAGACTTCCATAAGACAGAAGCAATAACGATGGTGGTCGGAGAAAGGATAATAAATTGTTAATTTGGCAAGATTGTCTTACTAACGTGGCTGCTGAATAAACGTTTGCATACATGCATTTATTGTTGGTTCGTGGTACGGGTTATTAACATTGAAATATGTTATGACAAAATACAAACACAACACAATAATTCTCCAGCAACTATCGTTAAAAATACGTGAGTCACTGCAAAAAGTATAACATATTAGCTCTACGCGAGTCCGTCCTTTCTGTTTCAATTAACAGCTTCAACGCGTGTGTTTTTTACATTATTATTTTAATATAAATAACGTTCTTATATTTTTGGAAATTTCGGAAAAACCAGCGTTTTTCAATTTATCAACAAAGTACATCATTTAAATGTCGAAGCAAATAGGTTGTGAATATATTTTTTTTTTCAAATAGACTAGTTTAAACGCAGTAGGCAACAAGAAGAGAGACTCCAGTTGTTAAGTTGACCAAAATTCCTACAGGACATTTAGCCATGATTTTCGAAGACTCGCTATTTTCCTTTTTGGGGCGTCGGTGGTCGCGTGGCCTACGCACCAGCCTCTCACCAAGGCGATGGGTGTTAGATTCCCGGCGGGGTCACATCCTCATGTGGGGGAACGGGACGGACGTCGCTTTCGGCTGACGGGTTTTCTCGGGCTACTCCCGTTTCCTACACCTTCTAATTCCGTCACAGCTCCAACTTACGGCTTCTCCTGCGNCAGCGTTTTTCAATTTATCAACAAAGTACATCATTTAAATGTCGAAGCAAATAGGTTGTGAATATATTTTTTTTTTTCAAATAGACTAGTTTAAACTCAGTAGGTAACAAGAAGAGAGACTCCAGTTGTTCAGTTGACCAAAATTCCTACAGGAAATTTAGGCATGATTTTCGATGACTCGCTATTTTCCTCTTCGGGGCGTCGGTGATCACGTGGCCTACGCACCGGCCTCTCGCCAAGGTGATGGGTGTTGCATTCCCGGCGGGGTCACATCCTCATGTGGGGGAACGGGAAGGACGTCGCTTTCGGCTGACGGGTTTTCTCGCGCTACTCCCGTTTCCTACACCTTCTCATTCCGTCACAGCTCCAACTTACGGCTTCTCCTGCGTGCCACCCGTCAGCGACCACGCACACGTGCAGGTCCCCCCGTCGAAAGCCAATAGCTAGGGACACCCAGAATTTCACGGAAAGATTTCCGCACGTGCTGTATTTCAATATCCTGCGGGCGTACCAGCAGATTTATTTTGCGTATTGGCAGCGTGTTTTCGTGAGGGAAGACATTTTTTTGCTTGACTGGAAAATTGTAATCAGGTAACTCCAATATCGTAAAGTCTGTGATTCGCAGGCATACGCCTAGGACGCGTAGCACCTGAATCTGAGCTAAAGTGTAGGGGCAGTGATATTTCGCTAAAAAATTTCAAGACAAGTTACAGTCGAACACGCTGTCTGGTAGTTCAGTTTCTTCGATTGGCTAAAAAAAAATGTTCTGGCCACTGTTAACCGTTTGCGCACGAATCACGACGGTTCGGTGTCGGAGTTACTTAGTCCTGAGTGGCTTGGTCAAAGACGGACGCGGCACCAGCAGCCAATGGAGGTATAACAACAGCTGAGGTGTGTATATAGTATTGAAGTCTACTGTGTGCTCCGATTTTCACACGAAAAGTCACTCGCCCTACTAAAGTGTTATAAAGTACAACTGGTCGTGAAATCTATTGGCGAAATTCGAGTGACCCTACCCATAGCTCGTTCACACAGTAGATAAGTACACGGAGACGAAATGACGTGGCGGTTCCTTTGATGTGAGCGTACGCATTAGCTGATTGGCTACACTCTAAATCCGAATCAGTGATACCAATCGAAGAAATAACATTCACTTAAAGTCAGTTGGTAAGCTACTAATGACCGGCGAACCAAGCAAATTAACTGGGAACAAGTGACCTATAGCAGTGGAAATTCTTGAAATTCAGTGGGGAATCGCGAATAAATCAGTGAGATTCAACCACTATATTAATAAGTTGAGACCAGAAAAATTCGCGAGTTCAATGACCTGCAGGCTATACTCTCCAGTGTTATGTACAAATATGCCGATATCAACCACCCATTGGTTGTCTGCTGTCGCAGTAGAAGGCGACGATTGGACCAGCTTTCTCCAGGAGGTTTCAAACACCGTGTCGACCAATGGCTGAAGTTTTATAAACACACGTGTTTCGAATTCTAGCTTGTCCCAAAATGAATCTGCGAATTTTTCAGGTCTCTATTAATTAGTTATTTGACACTGATATTAGTTGCTCAATTCTCACTGTTTTCACTGGNTGCGAATTTTTCAGGTCTCTATTAATTAGTTATTTGACACTGATATTAGTTGCTCAATTCTCACTGTTTTCACTGGTTTTACTCAATTCTCACTGTTTAAAGTTAAGATTGCACGATAGGCTCTATGTTGCAAGTAACCGTGAATGGACTTGATGGTTCTTGACCCACTCAGAAAACCCTACTAAATTTCTACTTTCAGGCAATTCCTCCGCCTTTTACTAGGCTTAACTAAGTCTATAAAATAGCACCAACATGACAACTCACTGTATTTGTAAGCAATTAGAGTAATAATATTTTCCACGAGAATTATTTCTTACCAACACACTTGTTTTTCTCATGGTTTTTATTTATAACAATTATAAATGAAATAATATAAATTATACATTAAATATATGTAGAAGGTTATTTTAACCACAAATGAGATACGTTTATGTTAACAAACGTATAAGACGCTTGTGCGTGAGTGAAGATATTTGGGAGGGATCTTAACATCGAGGTCTCGAGAGCCGACGAAGGTAAAGCGAGGTGAGTATGGAGCATAATCCCGGGGGGGGCGACCCCGCCGGGAATCGAACCCAGTTCGCTTGGCTCGGAGGCGAGTGGTCTAACGACTGACACCACCGCAGGCTCCGTAAGACAATTGCAAAACACGGCGTGTTTAGGAGACGACCGAATGGAAAAGTGTGCAGACGCCGCAGGCGGACTTTACCTGGCAGTAGGCTTCGGTGTCAGCGTGCAGCCCCCAGTCGCGGCCCTCGCACGAGAACGACGTCGCCGGCACGTCGGCGAAGGTGGGGTACAGGGGCGGGTAGTGCGGCAGATGCAGCTCGTGGTAGGGGTCGTGCGGCGTGCCGTCGGCGTTGTAATAGTGACCCGCCAGCGCCAGCCCCACGCAGGCTGCAAACACAACACAACCCTCACTCAAGGCTGCAAACACAACACCACCCTCACTCAAGGCTGCAAACACAACACCACCCTCACTCAAGGCTGCAAACACAACACCACCCTCTCACTCAAGGCTGCAAACAACACCACACTCTTAACATATATTAGGACAGGCGGTTTTTTTTTGTGAAACACACATCCTTAGAGAGACGAAGTAAATATCACATTACTAGAGACCTGAAAAATTTGCGAGTTCAACGTCCTCCAGGCTACACTCCGCACGGTCTTATGTGCAATCGTGCAGATATCGTTTGCCCATTGGTTACTCGCTACTACAGTGGATAGCGACGATTGGGCGTGCATTTTGTTGTTTGTTTCTCATTGGCCCAGGGTTCTCCAGGAGGTGTCAAACCACTCGTGGACCAATGGTAAAGGTGACAACAATATAAGAGTTTTCCAATTCTAGCTTGTCCCAAAATTAATCCGCGAATTTTTCAGGTCTCTACACATGAGTGTTAATAAATTAATTTTTTTTTTCGCTATAACCGCTTACACGACACAGGACATTTGATTGGGGCAAAATAAACTCTGCACCCCGTTGGCCAATGACCGGCCAATAATGAACACTGTAGAGCATAGTGCAGTGCCGGCGTGTTGCGCGACCAGGAGGATTGGCAAACCCGAACCACAGAGTAAGTAAGTGCACAGAGACGAAACGGTGTGGTGGTTGCTTTTGATGTTGGCATACGAGGCTTTGGAAGCGGGGCCTTGGGTCGGATTGGCTGCTGCGTGGCGCGGTATGTCCCGCGTTGTCTGGGCTATCAGTTGGAAAGTTCGTCACCAAGCGGCGCTGGTTGGCGAACGGCGTTCCGACATGTTGCTGGCCAGTGACGGCAGTTTGCTGACTGGTGAGGCTGAAGTTCACAGTATAAGCGGTTATTTCTCCTCTGTTTCCTTAAGTACTCTGCGCTCGAAGGTTGCAATTATGCAGTATTGTGCGAGGGCGATTCGAAACGGAACGGTAACAAGAGCTTGTCCAAATATTTGTTCCAACGACGCCAGAATAGAATAAATCTGCTTCCACTCCCTGCTGAAACCACGTCATGTCGGCTTACTAAATANTGTTCCAACGACGCCAGAATAGAATAAATCTGCTTCCACTCCCTGCTGAAACCACGTCATGTCGGCTTACTAAATACTGAACTTCCGTAACGGTCGTGATTCGTCTACCGCCCAAGCGCTACATCATTGGTTCGGAGAGAATGGAACTCACTAATTGCCAGATCGGGCCTGTACCTCCCACCGATAGCGTCGTAACAANTTCATTGGTTCGGAGAGAATGGAACTCACTAATTGCCAGATCGGGCCTGTACCTCCCACCGATAGCGTCGTAACAATTCAGGCGTGCCCGTGGCTGAGCGTTGACAGGGCGCTGTCGTGCAACAACACGACGCCTGTTGTGGGAAGTCCAGGTCGTTTCTCGTGAATTCCCCCCCGCAACCGCGTCAGTGTGTGTGGGAATAAATTGCAACATTCGTTGTCGCTCCCATGGTGAGGAAATAAACCAATAGCACGCCCCTGGTCTGAAAATATCGTCGCCATAACTTTCTTCGTGGAAGATGGGGGGCGATGTGTGTTTCCGCGACACGGATGATTTCTTCGTTTCCAGGGTCGCATGACGCACCCACGTTTCATCCTGTGTATCAACGCGGTGCATGAACGGCACTCCTTACTCATGGAACCATGAGTGCACGAGAGACAATACGATCCTAATGATTTTGTGACCTTCTGCTGTAAGTTGCCTTGGCACCTACCGTGAGCTCGTCTTTCGGTTGTCCAGTTGCTCGTGAACGCCACTGTGGCCCCAGTCCCACTGAAATGTTGAGTTCCGTAGTGACACCGCTAAGCCGGATACGACGATCGTCCTGTGTCAGACCTTCAGTACGGCACAAAATCTCATCTGTCGTGAGGGCCGTGGTGGCTGAGCGGTAAGACTGCTCGCCTCCCGCCAAGGCGAACCTGGTTCAACCCCCGGCCCGATCACTCCCGGATTTTCGCGAGTAGATTTCAAGAAGAGTTGTTCTCCAAAACACTTCAGTTCATATGCACTTTCGTGGTTGGACGATTTCAAATGCCCGCAAATCATGGACGTTCGTTCAGTACCGGAGTACTCTATTCTGATTGGCCCAGGTCAAATAAGAACATGTCTTTTCACGTAAACGTGCGGCCAATGACCAACTGAAGTTGTCTTTGTGGGCGTGGGGTATTTAAATATAGCATGAGGACAACTATTTTTGCGAAAAATACATGGCCCTATCTATAATTATTAACTCTATACTTCTTTACTGATTACTGGCTTGCTTGGTCTAGTGTGAAATCGGTTCATTTTAAACCTTTCGCTCACGGTGGTTCATATACTGAACGTTCCGCAGGAAGTTGATTTAAGGGTAACCTTCCTCCGCCATATTGAATTGTCGGTTTTCTTACTTGACGAGATTTAAAAAAAAGGAAATTCAGCACGTACCCCTATACCCTGCTAGCTATTGACCTTACATAGCAGTGCAGACAAAACGACTGAATTACGAACTCGGAGCTACGGTGGCTGAGCGGTTAGATTGAACCCTCCCCCCCCCTCTCCAAGGCAAACCGGGTTCAATCCCCGACCAGGTGACTTCCGGATTTTCGCAAGTGGGAATCTTGCCGGCCGCTGGTCGGCAGGTCTTCTCGGAGATCTCCCGTTTCCCCCGCCCTTTCATTCTCACTACATTTTATCCCCATCGGCTCTCAAGACCTCATTTTTAAGAGCCGCCCCAATCTCTCCACTCAATGAACTACGAACTGGTACTTACGTCACAATATTTATTTCGCCTAATTCTGGCAGACTTATATTTGTGACGTAATAACGAGTTCAATAGTTCAGTAGTTATCTCATTTCTGTACACACGTTAATTTTCATAAATTTANATTTGTGACGTAATAACGAGTTCAATAGTTCAGTAGTTATCTCATTTCTGTACACACGTTAATTTTCATAAATTTATATAACAGTAAAATATTGATTTTTATATGTATTATGCAAAAACTGTGCGTCCAAGAAACATTGAACGCACGTAAGTTAGTTCCTTGGGGAAACGTGTTTTTCGAACACTCTGCAACACAATTCAAGCAACAAGCAGGCGGACTTATTAACCACGACACACGAACATCGAGACGTAAAGGAACAAGCTAAGGAAGAAATTTAAANATTTGTGACGTAATAACGAGTTCAATAGTTCAGTAGTTATCTCATTTCTGTACACACGTTAATTTTCATAAATTTAAATAACAGTAAAATATTGATTTTTATATGTATTATGCAAAAACTGTGCGTCCAAGAAACATTGAACGCACGTAAGTTAGCTCCTTGGGGAAACGTGTATTTCGGACACTCTGCAACACAATTCAAGCGACAAGCAGGCGGACTTATTAACCACGACACACGAACATCGAGACGTAAAGGAACAAGCTAAGGAAGAAATTTAAATTGATACCGCAGAGTTAACATGCTACGT
>NQII01003269.1:170703-206162 GCA_002778355.1 Clitarchus hookeri | reverse complement strand
GGGGGGGAGGGACAGTCAGGAGAAGGAATAATGGCCGATGAAAGGCGAGCGAGCGCGCAGAATGGACAGCCGGGTGGAAGAGACAAATCACCAGCAACAGCTAAGCTCTTACGGATGAGCTCCGAGCAAGTCACGAGCCAAGGGGGAGGAGAGCTGAGCCACTCGCGGTCGATAATATGCAAATCGAACTCGCCTGTCAAATTCCCTACGTGACGGCTCGAGTGGACAGCATCCCGACTAGAAGTGGACCAACAAGTTTTCACTATCGCAGGGCGGGTGAAAGGATTCGGAGCTGGGCTTAAAAAAAATAACAAGAAAGAGACGGGCTTGGAAAAAGTAGTTTGGAGCTTCCTTTTCTTTCACGCAGTTATACCACTGAGTATAAATAACGACACAGAAAACAATTTTTGTGTACGTTTTATAAACCTTTCTTTGTAAACTAGCTGCCAAAATTATTTCATGCAACATTACAAGAGGAAGATTGTACCTTTCAGAATAATAGAGACTTGGAGATTTGAGAACAAGCTAGTACTTCAACCACATGTACAAATGTGTTTTTTTTTTCTGTTGGCTTTCAGTTTTTTAGACAGGCCGTGGACGTTTCTGAGCCAATAAGAAACCTGCAAAGGATACAAAGGTCGAATCCCGTGCTGTGGTTTACGGTTAAACTGGACTCCGGAGCAGCAGCAAAATTAACAACTAACCATTGCTCGAATACACAAAGGAATGCAGAGTCCAGCTTGTTGCCAAATGAATCCGCGAAATTTCAGGGTCTCTGCTCACTGTTTATGAAAAATACAATATTGTTCACGTATCTGTATGTTTATAATAAATTTGAAGTGTGCAGTTCTTGCTTCTTAAAATTCAAATTTCCTTAACACATACTACTGCAAGGTGTCCTAAAATGTGATATAATTTACTTGCAGTGCCGCAAAAATTATAATTTTAGCTACTTGTTTTCAAAGAATTTATGAAAAAAAAATTTTAAAAAATTTACATTATGTACAAGGAAATAAGTTATAAGATTATAAACAGGAACAAATTAAATTCTCTTTATTACTTGTTAACGTATTAGCCTTCAAACTCGTGATTTGAATTGCTTCTGCCACTGGAGAACAGTTTAGTTTGCCACGAACGTGAGGATTTCCGATAATAACAGACAATAAACTGTGAGACTGTCGAATCACGTGCGCCAACTGCCAAAAGAACCTGACTCCTCCCTGTTGCAGAAGCCGACAAAGTGACGCCCCAGGGAACCCAAGAATACAGAGATATTGCGGCCGCTCATTCCACGAACTCAAGCCGCACGCGTCAACGAAATGGCGTCACTGGCCAGCGTTATTCGCCAATCATTGCCTGGTGACTTACCAGCCAATAGGGAACATTTCCCATCACTCAGTAGCCAATCAGGGACAAGATCCACTTCTAGAGCCTCGCGCAGTAGATCAGAGAATGGGTTCGCCAACATCAAAGGAGTGAGTGAGTGAAGAGATTTGGGCAGCCCTTAACATCGGGGTCTTGAGAGCCGATGGGAGTGAAGTGAGGTATAGAGCAGCGCCGGAATGAAAGGATGGGAGAAACGGGAAATCCCTGAGAAAACCCACCGGTCAGTGGCATCGTCCGGCACGAAGCCCACTTGCAAAAATCCGGGAGTGGCTCGGCCGTGGCCCCCAGAATGAGAAAGGGATGTTAACGGAAACAACAGGACATTATGTTGTCTTCCTAAGTCCTTTTAATTAACAATCGTTATTTACAAATAATATTTTCTAGAGAAGTGATTACAAACTAGCAACAAAAATTCTTCTAGTTACCTTATTTATTTATTAAAAAATAATCGTAGGTATAGGTAGGGGACAAGTATTCATAGAGATGAGTAGGAAAAAAGTTATCACAGAATTGTGTAAAATAAAAGTGATCGTATGGATGGGGTAGGATAAAAATCGTTGGGAGGGGGGGAGACATATTCGTAGGATGGGTAGGAGAAAAGTGATCGTAGAGATGGGCAAGAGAAGAGTGGTTGCAGGGATGGGTAGGGGACATGTCATCATAGCGATGGGTGGGAGAAAAGTGATCACAGTGGATGGGTAAGCGAAATCCCAGTAATCCCAGTTTTAGCGAAAAATTTCTAATTAAAGATGCCGTGTATAATCCCCTCAGTGTCGAAACGTTTTTCGTATGCTTTCGTATATTTTTCTTAAATTTTATATTGTTGTGATATGATTGCAAGTAGTAATCAGGTGAAAATAAAAAAAAAGTAATAGAGAAATTTAAAAAAAAATAAAGGAAATTTCGGAACTATTCTATGCAAATTTAAAATTTTTTTATAAACATGTTTGACTACAGTTGAAAATAACTGTTGAAACTATGGTATATTCGCGGTTTCTTCACACACCTTCACAAACCTTTAGAAAATCACCTCGCATAGGACGGATGAGGTTGTTTACAACGTATCGCAAATTTTTTACACTTCTCTTAACATAAACTTACCTAATTTTGGTTTGAATTTAATTTTTACCTATATTTGATATATGAAATGTTTTACTTGTAATTAATATGAAAAAAAAACAGGGAGGTAGTAGATGTGAAGGTAATGCCTAGTAAGTAAAATATCTCATAAAGATATTACTATACTAAGCAAGCACGAATGCGGTGCATTGTTGCTTTGGTGCAATTTTCTAGATTCGGTCAAACATTGTTTGTATACAGAAATTAGAACTTTATCAGGGCTTCAGAAAAGTTGGGGGTAACATTGAATGAACTACACCAAGACACTTCTGTACTAGGAAATTTCATGAGAATTAAGCAGCTCGCTCAAAGTTTTATTTTATGTTTTAAAATTAAATTTTAAGCAAAAATATCTAGACTTTAATCTCTAATCACTGGGAAACGAAGTGTTGGTTTTCTAATAAATTGCTTCGAGGTGTTTCTATCACTTCAAAAAAAAACTTTAGCTGCAATCAAACATTGCGTTTTAATAAAAACTTCTTGAAAATGGTTTTCCCAAGATTCAAGGTTAATGTGAAGTGAAAGTGAATGGTGTAAATAGAAAGAAATTAAAAGAGCAAGATAATAAACGTGTCATGGCGTAATAAATAAACGCAGTCACACTTACTCTATATTCGAAAATTACGGTTCGTCTTTTATTGGTGTTATCATTAAGTGCATATTTTAGAGACCTAACAACAGTTTGAGGTAGTTTAAACAGAATACGCCTTTGTTTATTTCATTTTGTATTAATTACCAACTCCTTTGCTGGTATTATCTTGTATATAAATTTCGATTGTAATTTAAAGTCGTAGAAATACGTCTTTAATTTTGGCAAGCGTGTTCCTATAACTTATGTAATTTTAGATCTTTGCCTACATATAGGAAACTCTAAAAACTCATTTCCGAATTTAAGAAATACTTAAAATATTGGGAACAGGCAAAAATTTCAGTAGTATTGTAATGATTCCAGTTAAGAATTTTGATCGAAATTTACTTAAGCTTTGTTCACTGGCAAATGTATAAATTTAGAATTCGCACTGTGAATGTGGTCGTATAGTTAACTTAGCTACGTACTTATCAGCTTATTTGTTTGCAAATTAATTATTTGCATGTTTTACCTTTGATGGAACAGCTGTTTCTGCAGTCTGCTTCATCGCATGTCAAGTCGAAACTTATAATCTGTTATTGTCTGAATACATTCTAAAGTAAACATTTAGAATGCATTACAAAAAACGGTCACAACATTTTTTAAATTTTTTAAATTTTTTTTATTTCTTTTAATTTTTTTACTAATCAGAAAATAATAATTTTGGTTGTTTGCTGTTCCAGAGAAAATAAAGGCATAAAACAAGTTCTAAAAAATTTCCACCAAAGTTATCAAAAAAAAAACTTTGGAGAAAAAAATCAGAAACTATAACACTAAAGCTAAATCATTTCAATTTAATATGTAGCTACAGTGTAAAACACGAAAAATTCTTTAATACTTTAATTATTGAAAAAAAAAATTGGAAATTAATATATGTTCATTACACGTCACCTGCAACAATTTTCACTAAACAAAATACATTAAGAATTTTATAATTACGACAACCGCTTGTAAACGACCATGACAGGAGAGAATAGCAGGCATGTAGGAGAAACAAATTGACCTACCGCGAAAGAGATTCCAATAAGAGGATCGTCCCACCCGGGTCTAGTTTAACAGGCCAGGAGCATCCTCCTTTTAAATACGCGTTCTAAAAATATTCACGTCTTANCGGGCCAGGAGCATCCACCTTTTAAATACGCATTCTAAAAATATTCACTTCTTATTTTTTTTTTCAATATTTGCAACAGTGACGTGTCTGCCAGTCGCTAATATAAAGCGCTGGTTACCTCCTTCTTCTCTCCACGTCGTTGTTGGGAATAAAACATCACCCCGGTTTCAGACCTCAGCACTCTCGTTTATCAGAGTGAAATCATGTCGGGGAATTTTTTTTTTTATTATTTTTTTTTACCAGCCACCGCGTGTGATGCGCGGCACAATGGGCGCGGACAAAGAAAGCTCCTGGAACCGGTTCTGCGATCCCCCACGCACACAATGCACCAGGTACTTTGCTCCTGATGGCGTGACCGAGCCAAACAAATCCAGCTTCTGCTCTGCTTCCAGTTTAACAAGACGACGACCCGCGGTGTCATATACACCTTAGCAAAAAAAAAAAAACAGTGCATNTCCCTGCGGCAGAGCAACAATCTTAATGCGCGACAAAGAGAAATGTTTAACACGCCTTAAACGTAGTAATAAATTGTTCGCTAAACATTGTGTGTGTCCGGGAAAAATTTTACGTCGAGTTCATTCGAGTGTTAGGCTCTTTTATCGCGGGAACGAAGACAATGCTATTGATTTTGTTACGATGAAAACAAAATTTCGCAGCATTATCGAAACATGTATTTATCACCGTGTTTGTAGGTCATGAAATAACAAAATTAGGCTCAATCGGAGTGTTCAGAGAACTAAGTGCAGCTTATAGTTAATTTTACGTTCCACAGTGTATTTTAACCAATTTCATTTTCTTCCACAGAAATTTATTTTGATAATATAAAGAATTTTACGCTAATAATTAATACTACCTGTCTTGGACGCTCTACCTGTAAAAATGTGTGCTGTAATAATTACTGCTACTTTAAATAATTTTGCGAGATTTTTTNTGTCTTGGACGCTCTACCTGTAAAAATGTGTGCTGTAATAATTACTGCTACTTTAAATAATTTTGCGAGATTTTTTGAAACGAAACACCGTTTTAAAATGCCACTAGCCATCCAGCACCACACATACGTCAGTTTATTTACTCAGNATTTTTTGAAACGAAACACCGTTTTAAAATGCCACTAGCCATCCAGCACCACACATACGTCAGTTTATTTACTCAGCGACGATTTAACGGTGTTTTGTTGTCAGCGTCGGTAGTATAGACAGCTTAACGTACAAGGCATAACGATCTCCGACCGGTTTGAAGGTCATGGAAAGGTCAGATGAAATCCTTGAAATTTGCTTCCTATGTGAAGATGATACCTGCACTTAAAAAAAAAAAAAGCATCTGGCAAAGAGGCAAAACAACTACCACTCCTTCACAACGAATGCATGTATTTATTAACATGCGCGTTTTTCGGATCCTTGATTATAAAATGCACATATACTGCGCACACAAAATTATGATCATAAACAAAAATTAAATTTTCTACGTAGAAATATAAATGAAATAGTTGTGATACATGTCACGATTTATTTTATTCTTATGGCTAGTTTCACGGGTACTAAATTTTTTTTTTGATGTATCTGTTTATTTATGTTCATTATATATATCTTCCAGATGTAAAATTCAAACCTGTCGTCAACATAATGACTTGTAATATCGCGTCAATAAGTAATATTGTAAAATTTTTCGGGACTTAAACACGTTACTATAAGCTAAGACTAAATTTAATATGAAATAAACGGATTTAAGTAGCTGCGAATTTAAAATATACTCTTTTAACAAGTCTTAAATGTCATGAGAAGGTCCTGCTGTAATTGATTTTCTGTAAAATAAAATTCAAGAAATGGATTCGGACTACTTGATGTCTTTTGATGAAGTTTGTTTTATTGACTTACTATTTTAATTACCAAACCGATCAAATACAGCAAATATTGTTAAAATGAACGCTTTTCAAATAAACATTCGTTGACTTTTTTCGAATAACAGACACAACAAAATCAGCGCATACGCAAAAATGAGTGTTTTAAAATTATAAAATGTTATTATGTATAAATTTATAACAAAAAAATTAAAACAAACCCCTTATATTAATTTTAACCAAATTTAACATTCTATAATTTTTTTATTAGTTTTTAAAATTATTATTTACCACATACACATTTCGTTATTATAAAGTCATAGATAATATTATTTTGTTAATTTTAAGATAATTATTTTTGTATATTTAGTGATTTTGTGGTATAAAACCTTTATTTTTTGCAAAAAAATTGACAATTATTAAATTATAAACTACAGACTGTATCATTACTCTATATGATAGTTAACAGCATTCAAAAATCTTGTCGATAAATTAACTCGATTAAAGTAGTTCTGGTTCACATTTGGTTCATGGTTTTATGTTTTGGGAATACAAGATTTTTCCATAAAANAACTCGATTAAAGTAGTTCTGGTTCACATTTGGTTCATGGTTTTATGTTTTGGGAATACAAGATTTTTCCATAAAAATTGGAAATATTCGGTTTATTTTCATAATTTGCTGGCAACATTACTTTAAGAACTTCACTGTTCACGCTAAAGGGTAGAAAAAAAACAAGCCTTTTTTTTCAAGTTGGTTTCAAATTTCTCAGTAAACCGTAAACCAGTTTTATTTACTATGTCACACCATATAGGTACAACTCTAATGTAATGAACTAATAGTGTAGTATTATTTTCGCATAAGGGCTGATGGTTTATAACCTTTCCTGGTCTGAAGAGGATCCCCATTTGTTTTCCAAAACGTTTTCGTATTCTCTTTGTGACCGTCGCTAAGGTAAAGTAAATGTGCTGAGACATTTTGTTAATTTGATTACTTTGAATACAAAAAAAAAAACTAATTTTAGATTCACGTGTTCTTAAAATTTAAAGGAAACTTTTAACAAATATTATTTTTAACTTTTTTTTTTTGTAATAATTAGTAAAAAAAATTTTTCCAGCTAATTCCCAAGCTTTTGTTTGAAGAAGTACAGATTAAAGTTACTGTGGGTCTGTTGGTTTCAAAACAGCCTTTTATGTTTCCTTGAAAGGCTGTAAGGCTGTTTTCATTCGGATCTAAGTGTACACTCCGTCCCAGCTACGAACGCAAGATTTTGAAAGTCCGGCGAAAGTAGCACCAATGTTTACTTTAAGCTTGTGTATCCTTCCTTTATCAGCTGGTGGTTCAAGCATCAGCTCTATTGTTTGTTTACATGCTGTCCCCAGCTGATCTATTTGTCATTCTACTAACAAAGAAATTTTACGGTGTTTATAGATGAACACCTGTCTCAAAAATAGCAATGGTAGAAAAGTAAAAATAGGAAAGCATGCATAAATATTATTTTACATTAAATTTTAATGTGGAAGTATAAAAGTATGGAAGGAAATAAGTTTGAATTTAGGCATAACTCAAATATTTAGGNCATTAAATTTTAATGTGGAAGTATAAAAGTATGGAAGGAAATAAGTTTGAATTTAGGCATAACTCAAATATTTAGGTGCATGTATGGTAAGAAACAAAATGAGTCTTGCGATATATTTTCAGTATTGGTCTGACTTTTTGTAATGTATTTTTTTCACGAACCATTTTCCAAGGAGGTACTGTTCCGTTGCTGTAACCTATAGGTCATATATTGTAACTCTTTCAGTTGGCAAGCATGTTTGTAACGCAAGGGCGAGGAAGACGTGGATTTGTTATTTCTACAGATGTCTTTCTTTTTTCAATCAAAAAAGAAAAAAATTCGAATAAACGCAAAGAAAGAAACATCTGTGACTTGGTGGATAGCTGCTGCAAGAGATAAATTGATAATCCACAGTCTGTTCCGATCTCTTCTGCCAACATCGCTTTTAAACAATACACTCAATAGGCCATCAAAACGTTAAACACGCAAGCAAAATTGTTGCAACGGTCTGCAGAACTCTACATAAACTGAGAAGAAATAGCGCCAATGTTTATTTTTTTTTTGGCTTTTATGCGCATCTGGTATGTTTGCTCGACTTATCAATCAAAGGTTTCACAGCTGATCATCGCAGAACAGCTGTTTCATGCTCGACAAACAAATACCGATTTTACAACAATATTCCGGTCTTCTATTAACTCCACACTCGTCCATCGATCTATGTCTGTATTTTCCACGGATTTGATCAAATACGCCGAAGGCATCTATACTCTTGTAGTTGACACTTTGGGTGCGGTCGAGATTTACTAATAATTAAAACAAACCAGAAGTAAGTTTCCTATATGCATGGACTGCATGACCATCAGTTCTGTGTTCCTACTGGTTCGCCCAACACTGCACCTGCTTACTATAGCCCATTCGTGGTTACGTCTAACTTTTCTGATGCCCTGCTAAAGTTCTATTTCCAAAATATCCCTCCGCCTCATACAAACAAAGCGTAACAGAGCCTAGGAAATTACACCAAAGGGACAACGCGCCGCATTCGTGCGCACTCAGTGTAATGATATTTTACACAGGAACTATTTCTTACTGGGATTACCAACATACCTTTTTTCTCCCTATCTTTATTCAAATTAACTATAATTGTAATGTTATAATTTATAGATAAAAGTATAGGTAAAACATTAATTTAACCAAAAAAAATGTGCATTTATTTTGCCACAAGTATAAAATGCTAGTGATACATGGAATCTTTAAGAGACGACCAAGCACGTCATACATGTGTTTATCTAACAAAGGTTTTATTCAAAAACGTGTGAAGAAACCGCAAATAGAGTATATACCGTACAAAGCTATTTACTGGACGGCTGTCTGCCAATCTTATGAGAAGAAAGTGTCCCAATAGAATGTTATTTCCTACGCAGATTAATTAAAAATCTATCCTGTTAATTTGAGTAATTTACATTTTGAGTGTTTCTCAAGTAATATTACGTTACAGAGAACCTCATGAGAATTGTTGGCGAAGCAACATTTTTTTTCGCCCGTATCTTCAATGAATGCGTATGTCGTAATGTTGCTGCGAAACTCTGTACAACTCAGTTAATATTACGTAACATTACGTCTGCAGCACACAGCGTTAACACTTCTGCTGTTTCGTCAACGCATTCTGACTCCATTATGCAATTCCAACGTGATGAAAATTTTTCCAGGCCCTATGATGAAACCAGGATGTACTTTATGCAGAAAAACAGCCACGGCAATGGTTTCGACATCTTTGCTCAGCTGAAAAAATTTAAAAGAAAGACTTATTCAGAAAATTGGGGAGACGAGAGTGGTGGTGATCGTAAAGAAGCATCTTGACAGAAAAAATAAAACGACCGAGATGAGCACTTAATGTCTACATGCTTTCAACCGGTTTCGCACATTGACGCAGTTCCCAAAATGTTCATAGAAGAAGGGACAAGCATTATGGAAAAATCATCGTTTTTTTTTGTTCCAAAAAAAAATGGTGAGTGTGTCTCTTCTGGAAGGGAGAATGAGGAAACCCATGTGATTGTTTGAAAGCTCAAATGTACTAAGTTCAAACGAATGTTTGCTGCGTTGTTCACGAAAATAAATGCAGTATAATTTTTTTTTNAAAGCTCAAATGTACTAAGTTCAAACGAATGTTTGCTGCGTTGTTCACGAAAATAAATGCAGTATAATTTTTTTTTTGCAAACTTTACGATCCATGCAAATATACTTTAAATTCCATTAAAATTGCTCGATTTTAACCACTGTNTTTTTTTTTTGCAAACTTTACGATCCATGCAAATATACTTTAAATTCCATTAAAATTGCTCGATTTTAACCACTGTCCGAAGATGCATTATTTTGAGAATCCTGTACGGTATGTGTTGAGAAAAACTCGAAGCAAACGTCCAGCTTAAAAGGGGTTTGACGGTCTTGCCAGTACTTCGTCGCACAGTTAGGCTTACTGGAAGTAGGTGCGGAATTAGAAGGTTTGCCACTGTAGCAACGCCCTCAAGAATGCAGCATGCGTAAATATCTTCTGAACAGCGTTTGTTCCAAGTCCTTATTTGTTCCAGAATGTCATCAACTACTGAGATTACTAACTCACGNTGAGTTCATCTCGAGTAATTAAATAATCACGGGTTCCACCAGTTACTGTCCTGGGAAATTGTTTTTTTTTTTTTTTTTTTTTCTTTATTTTTAGCTGCACCCAGATTAAGCTTTCGCATATTCAGAAAATATTGTCACAGAAAAAAGAATTTTTAAACCAAAACAGGAAAGGAATAAATGTTCAACGTTTGTACAGATTCCGTTTTAGTTCCAATATACTAGCGGCATGTTCAAAAAAACATTTTCTAGAAAACGATGGAGACAGGGTACGAATATCAATACTAGTTATTTATCCATAGTTTCTTGTTTACAAGTTAGCTAAATAACGAGGAAAAACTAGGTTCATATACAGTATAGCACTGCCGCAAACATTGGTATGAGTGTAAATTTATGTCATTTTAATGACAGTATATAGGCAAAATATAATCGTAACTCTTTCCTTTCCGGGGGATGGGGTTATATTGAGTACCGTCATAACCCCCTCCATTTTATGGATTCACACCTGCAGTATATATGCTGGAAATATGCAGAAAGCCCAAAATGATTTCTAGTTTCTACTGTGTATGCGGACATAAAACGTATGTGACTTGTTACAAATCCATTACGTTTTACGTCAACGAACGTGGTCGGCGAAGTTCACACAGCATTCACATGTTACTTGTAAATGAAAGCAAGCACGTAAAATAATATACTGAATTTAAAAAAACATATATCCACAGAAGTACTGAGCCGCATCCAAAATGCATCAAAATTTTTATACCCGTGGCAAAAGACACTCCTTAAAACTTTTGACCTGAATGGCGTACAAAACTGAACTTTCCGTATTACCCTGGCACACCTGAACTTCACATCGGGAAGATACCGTCCATTATTCATTACACCAAATAGAGTCGTTTGTCATTTGTAGTTCACACTGTTACAAATTTCCGTACAGTCACGGGAATTTTCATGGAAATGTATATTTTATATATAGGAAACACGACCTGTAATGACTGAAAACGGAGAGTTGAGCTCCGTAAATCCAAAATGCAAAGCGTCGCCGCATTTCACATATCTTCGTCATTAGGGGACGATCAATGTCGAGTCTACGGGAGACTTTATAAGACACCGTAACCCAAAAATGATCGTTTCCACAGCAGCTAGGATATCCACGCCAATTAGATATGTCCCTTCATACTTCGTAAAGTAGCATCAGACACGTGTAATAGCATTACTTAGAACACTCAAACGTTACTATAATCTGAAGAAAAAAAAGTCACATACATCACACTAACAGATATATCGTGTTTATGCTAAAACTGGCCACTAGTAGGTTGGAAGTGAAAGGTAAGTGTTACACCCTACAAAACCTTTGATTTTTATTTTAAAATATAGCTCCAAAATAAATGTTATTTATTATAAATGTAGATTTAATACACAGCGAAACACCCTCGTAACTAAAACTATATATTATCCCATAATCTCATTTTTTTAACCCTAGTTATAAAATACTTACTACCAAATTTATATGATCTGTGAGATCACGGTAAGTTCTATGAAATACACGGGATGTTCGCTTCTAAAAAAAAGCAAAGTATCGGTAAAATTACAGACTTCTGGGGAATTTTTAACAGTACTTTCCGTAAAATGACGAAACATTCTTTCAACAGTGCATTTAGTAATGTTATTGCTAACCTGGTGTATTTCAGGAAGTAACTAAAAAGAGCCGTTAGTAAAAATAATATTTTTTCTTATTAAATTTAATTACAAATAAACAATTTTTTTTTTGGGCATAACACTNATATTGATATATATATGACTTGATGAGTACTGTGCTTAAGCTGACAGATCTTATTTCGCTATCGCAACCAGTGAACTGCAATCTTTGTGTTCGCTGATAGCGATATGAACCAGTTATAACGCAGAGCAGTAGGACTGATCACTTACACACGGGAAATGTCGCTGGCCTCAGATCCAAGCATTGTAAAGGCTGTTCTCGATAAAGCAAACACTTTTGACAGCCCTGCCTAGGATTTAATCTTCCTGCCTATTTTGAATACTTTCTCCATACATTAAATTAACATTGCAGCAGCCCTTTTACTTCAATCGTGCATACCGTTGACGTGTAACTGTGGAACTGTGAGCAACACGAATATGCCAGTTACTAATACGCCTAATAAAACTGTTGTGCGAATAAAACAATTGGAAACAAAATTAAATAAGTTCAGAGTCCGTAAATTCAAACACAACAATTTCAATGTGAACTTAAGACATGGAACTGCCTTATTCCCAATCCGCTGCCAACTTTTCCATAAGCGTTTCAGTCAGAGCTTATGTTAAAATGAATAAAGTTACCAGTAGTGAAATTTTTGAAGGTTGATTCCAAAAGATGCTCACTTTACCGTAAACAGTATATTAGATACCGGCGGAATATTATCTTCTTGTGTGTTATGTACACAAATCGGTACACCAGGTCTGATTTCTTTGAACATTTTTCTTTACAGCATATTGAAAAGGAATCAAAGATACACTAAGTGAATAAAAATACTTTAAAGCAAACGTTATCGACCATTAAATTTTTTAGATTTGGGCAGTGAATAAAAACATGAAAATTTTGTAGATTCGTTTCTGGTCAAGCTAAGACTTCAAAAACTTAGTGTGACATTTTCTATTAACCCGCGGTGTATTTGACTCTTCCAAAGAGGACTGTAAACCAATAATAAACTCATAAGAAAATACAGGTCGAATCACGGCCTGTCTGTGTCAGCAAGGAGCCAATGAGCTGTTGAGTTCTTCTTGTGTGTACAACGTTTGTAAAGTCTAACCGGCAGGACGAAAAAATATTTTATAGCTGCTACGATGCGTTTTGTGTGCCAATTAAANAACGTTTGTAAAGTCTAACCGGCAGGACGAAAAAATATTTTATAGCTGCTACGATGCGTTTTGTGTGCCAATTAAACTGAAAAACTCGTTAAACTTTTCCCATCGACAATGCTTTTTACGAAAAAAAAAACAAATTTAATGTAAAATAACATATTAATGTGTTCAAATACTAAACAATAAAATGCAATAATAAAAATGCCGTATTAAAGTAAAAAGTAAAAAAAAATCAACAAAAAAATAACAATGCTTTAATTGTGAAAAAGTTATTTGCAATGTCAACTCAAAACTGGAGGAAAAAATCCACATTGTCGTTTTCTGTACTTTTGCATTTGCTCTTTGCGTCGTGTTTTCGACCGGATCATTATTGATCCTAAAATTTCTATAACCTGCTAATTTTGTTTATTTATTGTCCTGATTCAAGCCTGTCGTTGAATTTTAGTGTCTTCTTTGTTGGTTTCCAGATGTTTTTAATGTAGTATTTTGNTGTCCTGATTCAAGCCTGTCGTTGAATTTTAGTGTCTTCTTTGTTGGTTTCCAGATGTTTTTAATGTAGTATTTTGATTGATCCTCACTTCGTTGTCTCTTAATTTATTTTTGTCTTGTGTGTAGTGTTTATTTACTTTTTTAATACTTTCCTTTGTTGTTTATTTTAGTTGATAAACTAATGACTGGGATATTCTCTTCCAGATATTTTTTGTTCTGTCTGTTTTTGATATTTTTGTCGTCTTTTATTGTGTTGTCTATTTTGCGTTATTATTTTTGGTCAAAAATTGGTCTACTTTTTTTGCCTAAATGTTGCTATTTCATCTATGCATATTTTTGCACAATTATTTATTGGTTGAATTATATGAATTTTCTTTATAATTTGTAACAGAAAGACTGCATTATTATTATTTTATCTTAATTTGTTTAGTAGCAGAACTTTTTATTTGGAAGTTAATTGTACCTTTGGTTGTTTTTCCAGTAAAAAAACGTCAGCAATGGAGAAATTCAAAGAAATTTCTCAGTTTACGTCGTTGGCAGCAATGGCACAACATTTTAAAGACATTGTGGGCCATATACCGTGGTTCATCAGGAGGCACTCTGGCTGGTAAAAAAAATCCTAGGGGAGACAACAGTATAGTATATTCACGGCTTCTTCGCACGTTTTGAATTAAAACACTGAAAAATCACCCCGTTTATGATATGTGTACGGTTGTTTCCTAAACACGTAATGTATCACAAGCGTTTTATACTTCTGTTAACGTAGCGGTATCATATTTTTTAATAAACTGAAATTCTGCTCATATTTTATACATATATATTATAATATTTAATTTGTAATTCAAATTAATGAAAACAGGGAGATAATAGGCGTGTTGGTAATGCATAGTAAGAAATAGTTCCAAAGCAAAATATCATTAAACGGATTGCGCACGAATGCGGTGCGGTGTCCCTTTGGTGTGATTTTCTAGGCTTGATTAAGCTTTTCGCGAGGCGGAGGAATATCCTGGAAGTAGAACTTCAGCAGAACTTCAGAAATGTTGGGAATGACGACCGTGGATGGACTATAGAGACGATGGTTGACGACGGCGGGTTATACGACCTTGCCACGTGACGAGACCCGAAGCCTGGCGCCACACGCAGGGGCCACTTCTGATCCTCCTGGAAAGGCCGCGGAGTTCATTACATTTTTAATGAGAGGCCGGTCTCGCCTCCGGACCGGTTCCCGCCGAGGATGAGAGCAAGCGCGCACTCCGAGCGCGCGAGTTTACCTTCTTGCCTAGTCGCGCGTTCAAGTCACCCGGAGACCGCGCGCGGTTACAATAAATCAAGTTTCCCCCGCGTCTTTGTTCTTCCTATTGCACTTGTGGGCGAGCGTCTACACTACGCTCATTACTCAGAATCCTAACCTATATTCTTCTGCATGCAATTTATTAACTCTACGTCCAAGGATCAAGATAGATACACCGTGGCCTGTATATTGGATGTTGCACAACAAGTCGATTTAATGAAGTACACGACATCCAATTTGGGAAGTAACTCACATGGTAGAAGGCATAATTCGTTGTTTAGACTCTAGTCCATTCTTCTTTCAGGCTATTCATGCAAGAAAATCTTAACCAAGTCTAGAAAATCACACCAAAGAGGCAACGCGGCACATTTATGGCCACTCAAATTAATGACGTTTCGCATAAGAACTATTTGTTACCATCTAATACCAACACACCTATTGCCTCACTGTTTTGTTTCGTATTGATTATAAAGGAAATATAATTTATAAATAAAGTAGAAGTAAAAGTTCAATATAACAAAAAATAAGAGACTTTTATGTTAAGAGAAATATTAAACGACTGTGATATATAACATTTTTAAGAAGCAACTTAACACGTCACGCATGGGTTGATTTTTCAAACTGCGAATATACTAAATACTATGCAATTTCATAAAAACATGAAATACAAACACGGTTTGTCTTGACATATGACAGCGCGTTGCAATGGTACTAGTAGAGTTCAAACAACAAATGTATTATTTGATAAACCTTAAATTATAATTTTATACGTGCCAAAAAAGAGTTTTAAAAATGAAAAAAAAAAATGTTTGCGGTTTTACAATTCAAACACTGTTTCAGTCCCATGAATTATGTCCAACATTTTTTTCAGGCTGTTGCCTGGTTTAAAAGCATTGAGGAATTGGCATAGGAAAATACATGATAGTAAAAATAGTTTCTTTTTTTTTTTTTTTTTTTTTTTTTTTTTNCTTTTATGAGAAGAAAAATGCGTGCTTCTTTGCTATCGAAGCCTTTTGTAACATTAGTGTATAGCATGTTGTTATGAAGTGACCGGGCCTTAGCTGAACGGCCTGTCTGAGCACACCTTGAAACATTGAACAGGGCACGAGCGTGATTGCAATAACACCTTGCAAATGACAGTTAGAGAAATCCCCTCCACCGGCCAGTAAATGGAGCCGAAAATATTAAACAATGCGCCCGATATACGCCAACGTAACACTAGAAGCGAGGTCTTTTGTCGCCGGGCCACTGGATCGAGAAGACCACTGAAGATGTGTGTGTCTTTCTGTCGTTAACCACCTCCTAGAATCTGCCTCCGGTAACATGAACAATTAGATTGTAATAGTAATGGCGTGAGGTAACAATACTTAATACAATTAATTAGCATCTTGGTGTTCCATTTAAGCTCCCCCGATCAATAGTCACGTAAGCAGTTATTGTATAATCCTTATGGTCAATAAACTCCATCTTGTAGTGCTGTTCTCTACCGAATCATGGCTCATTATTTAGCTACGCCCATGACCCCTTTCAGGTTTGAATTGACTAAAAAATAAATATCATAACAATGTTTCCTGGAAAGGTAAGACAAATTAAATTACTGAAAAACAAATAGCTATATTTGCTTCCGTACAGAGCATGAGAGTATCATTTCTCGCACTTAAGATTTTTTTTCTAGTTTATATTTTTGAAATGGACTTCAAAAAAACAGAATTGAATTTCTCTACACCAAATTTTCACTGCTTTCATATCAGGCAACAGCCTTAAAAAAAAAAGAATGCTACTCAATTGACACATATTTTAGAATTACAGCTAATTTGCGAAAATCGAGTCGCAGACACTTCAGTTTCAATGCCAGCGTATTTTGTTGATTATTCACTAATCTATTCTATTTTCAAGCAGACACAGTGTTTACAAACGTGCAAGAATTTTGCGTACAGCTGCAAGAATTTCGGGACTATGTACGATATACGGACCGACATCTCTTAATGTCCTAGGTGTATTAAAAACCTCGGGGTTTTCTTTCCTAGGTAGCCAAATTGCTTGCATTTTTTTTTTCGTTAGTAAAAACTTTTTAAAATCTTACTTATTTTTTATTACTGTTTGACCAATGTAAAAATTAGCCCTCTAATGGGTCTAACTTATGTGATACAGTTAAACTGTTAGTCATTAATATTTCAGTGTTAATGCCAAACCTTGCAATAATATTTATATTTAAAAAATAATTCAACTTCAGAGATTACCAAGTAAAACATTACTCTTTAAAAAATACGTTAATATGTTGACATGCTATCCGCATTTCGCTGTCAACCATGTAATAATTACTGTGAATATTTACGTTACAATGTGTGAATTTATCAGCAGGGGTTATTCCCCGAATGTTAATCACGTTATTAATCGATGAACTGTGAACCACCCGTATCTGTGAATGCTTGTGACCTGCAGGAGAATTGCTGGTTTTCTAAAAAAAAACGACAACGGCGTGTAATTCTTCCGGTGGCGGCACTGGACTTTGTTGCCAGGAGAGCGCGCGTGTGGTAACAATGAGCCAGCGAAGCTCCAGCGCGAGTCACGACGGGCTGCGAGGGGTCGGGAATGCCGAGCTCGTAAATGAAACGTGATACTTAAGGAGCGACTTTCGAGGCAGCGTTTTGCAACGCCTTGCGGCGACCCCCGTTGTTGGAAAATAGGCGCCGGGTTTCTCTCCGTCCCCTTCTCTTTATCTTCCCCTCGCTCTGGCGATCCTCTCGCGGAACTGTCGAAAAAAAAATTATAATAAGCGTGATAATCGACCCAAGTTACCGCCTCCTTCAGGTACAGAAATCACACAACCCGGTTTTTTCATCGCGCAAATTATTTCGGGCTATTTGGTTCAAATTACTTCCTCTTAACTCGTTCGGGCACATATTAATTTCTGAATTCAAGTGTATAGTCCATTCGCGGTCACTTCTAACTTTTCTGAAGCCCTACTGAAGTTCTGTTTCGTGGATATCCTTCCGCTTCAGCAAACTAAGCTTAACCGAGTGAAGAAAAATCACATCAAATCGACAACGCACCGCATTCGTGCGCACTCAGTGTAATGATATTTTTTATAAGAACTATTTCTTACCGGGCATTACCAACACACATATTTTCTCCCCGTTTTTATTCACGTTAACTATAAATGTAATATTATAATGCATAGATAAATTATAAGTAAAAATTTAATTTAACAAAAAAAAAAAGGTTATGATACGTGACATGTTTTGAAAACAATCGAGCACGTTAATATGGGGTGATTTTTCAAAGGTTCGATTCAAAAAGTGTGAAGAATTCGCGAATAGTCTAGATGCGCTGTACTGAGGTGTCACTTTTTTTTTTTTTTTGCAACCTGTAAACAACGTGCTCCGTGCTCGATGATATTGGCACTAACCAATCAAGTCAAAAAGGTGTACAAATTCCACAAATCAGATTAGCCGCAAGGAAGTCAGAATAATAATGTATTTCTGTGTAGAGTACCGCTCATCAAGTGTTAAAAATGTCCGTGTATTTGCGGAAATTTTCACGAAAATGTACAGTAAATAAACGAAAACGCAATCCGCGATGATGAAAAACGAATTTAAGTCCGTAAATACAATATACGGGAAGTGTCTGTATTTTTTATAGCTTCGGGTTTCGGGGACGAACAATGAAAAGTCTACACGAACATTTTTTTTCGACAATGTAACCAGAAAAGTATCGTTTCTGCGGCAGTTAAGGTTACACGCGCCACTAAGACCTTTTTTTTTTTTTTTTTTTTTTTTTTTNTAAAAAGTAACATCGGGAGTCTGTAACATTTAGCAACGCTTGAAATACACTAACTTTAATATAAAGTGAAAAAGTTGCTTATGTGAGTCACCAGAAATTGAAAAGTTAAGCTTATAACATGACGAGAGTTGTAGGTGAGCGGTGAAGGATATGGATTTCAGAATTCCTCACTTAGTTTCAAATCTTGCTCAAGAATGAAATTTTTAACTTTTTAAAATATATTTTTGTACACACTATAAAACCCACATAACGAAAATTAAACACTTAATAATTATATTTTTATTTTAAAGTGTAAATACAGAAAATTGACTAGGAAATTGCTAGAAAGGTCCTGTGAAATTTAAGGAAAATCCGTTTTTGAAAATCAATGAGTCCGTAATTTTACGGAGAGTTTGCGGACACCTCTGAATAAATTTTTCCATTACTTTTCCGTAAAATCAAGGAAATTTTTTTTATATAGTGTAAGTATCATTCATGTGAAACGTGTACATTATCGTAGACACAGTTACGGAACGTGTTAACCGAAATCTACTACAAATATTTTTAAGAGAAGCGTAATATACACTTTACAATAAGAGACCGACATTTGAGGTGCTTTTTTTTACCAAACACTGCCTTATGATGTCAAAATTGACGATATTCTTGCTAACACGTGCAGTTGACATGTGCAGTTGTTAGTAAATAGTAAATAGTAAATAGTAATTGAGTGAAGTAGGCTGCTTTATAAACGCAGAAACATAGACAAGTAACATAAAATTTAAAATAAGTTATTAATATAAAACATTTACTTAAGTTTACGTGTTAAAATTTTTACTAACTTGTGTGTCCGAAGACAGAAATTTCACATCGAATAACACAGGATGCAACTAAATCACCCAACATCGCAAACCGTTTGCTTTTTACAGTTTCATTGCGAAATGTTAGTACGTAAAATCCTACTTTCTTTACTCGGCTCAGGTTTTTATCAAAAGTTAATTTCGTTTTATATTAAAATGCCATTCAGTTAAAACGGTCTGACAGACGTACGTTTTGTCTGAAAACGTGTGGCTTACTTCTGTGCCTTACTGTTTAAGGAAAACTCTTTACATCCGGTTTCTCAACCGTGCTGTTTGCACACGACGATTAACATAACTGCTTAAAGTGACTTCGCCTTCGCAGTCTCGGGTTTCACGTCACCGGAGTTAATTACGGCGAAAGACGTTACCTGGCGTGTTCTCTCGTTGTCGGTGGGCCCAGGAATTTCTGGTTAAACAAACCGCAAGTCGTCGCGGCCGACCTTGCTTGGCTTAGCGGCGTTTGCGGCTCGCGAGGTGGCGTACCTGCGCGTCGACCTTGGCGTGCGATGGTAGTACCGTGGTAATGCGTATGCTCCTGTTACTAATTTACTCGTTTAGAGCCGTAGTTCTCGACCTTTCGGCCACGACCTGAATGTGGGTCCCCGTTGGCTTTCGGAGACGGGGTCGTCTTAGCGTCCAGAAAAAAAAACACTGTCAATAAACGTAGCCTTCTTAACGTAAAACTACACACTACTGTTTATCCTATCTACAGTAGGTACGTTATTACTAGAGACCTGGAAAATTCGAGAATACAACGTCCTCCAGGTTACACTCCACGGTTTTATGTGCAATCGCGCAGATATCGTTTTCCCGTTGGTTACTTGCTCCCACAGTGGAGAGCGACGATTGGGCGTGCATTCTGTTGTTTGTTTCTCATTGGCCCAGGGTTCTCCAGGAGGTGTCAAACAACTAGTGGACCAATGGTAAAGGTGACAACAATGTAAGAGTTTTCCAATTCTAGCTGTCCCAAAATTAATCCGCGTATTTTTCAGGTCTCTAGTTATTACTCATGCCTTTCCACTATTTTGATGGGGCCGCGGTGGTGTTGTGGTAAGGCTGCTCACCATCCACCGGGTTTCGATTCCCGGCGTGTGGGAATCCTACCGGACGATGCCGCCGGTCGGCGGGTTTTTTCTCGCGGATCTCCCGTTACCCCCACCCCTTACAATCCGGCGCTGCTCTATCACCCTCGTCGGCTTTCAACACCTCGATTTTACGAGCTGCCCAAATCTCTTCCCTCACTCGCTATTTTGATTTCATTTATCGCGTGCTTATTTGTAAGATATCCTCGCTTCGCGTTATGATTCCGCACGGCGTGAACCTCCGCTCATTCGACGCCCTGCGGAAATCTGAACGGAGTTGGGAACTTCCAGCACTCTGGTGGCTTCTCGTGTGGTCGGGTGAAACAGGAGAACGAGTTCTGCCTGGGGCGAGAACCATTGAACAAGTGATTTCTGCTCGGCTGTATAGTGGACAGTGAATTATACCTTGGTACCACTTATGAAACGAAATTGCTCGCTGTCAACTTATTATAACAAATATGTTGAATATATAAAACAAATATTCATTCAGTATTATATTATCGCTGTTTGAAAATTGGCCCGTGGGTAGCGGAAGTTGATAGCCTAGTTGACATTGGGTCTTGGCTAAAAAAAAATTAAAGTTAAGAGCCCCTGATTCTACTGAGAAAAAAAAATGGCTGTAGGGACCATCTAGGCTGTTAAAATAGGGACAGCCATCTTGAAGTTTGTAGGTAGCATCGAGATATTACTACAGCAGAGCTCTGCGTTCCTATTACAAAATATTTAGTTCCTCGCCCTCAACAACTTCAACAACTTTTGAATTGTTCCAGCTGGATCAGAATTGCAATATACTAACAGAATGTTCCGGTTTGTAGTACTTGACGGTTCTGCAATCGGGGTTCGAGAGCAGCAGCAACAGAATGTTCCGTTAGGTCATTACCAGAGACACTCGAATTTCGCGGAAATATTTCACGACCAGTTGTGTTTCGTAACGCTTAGCTCAGATCAACTTTCCTGATTGGCTGATCTAGATGTGACGCGCCCGAGGTATGTGTGCTCGCGAATCACAGACGGTACAGTATTGGAGTTACCTAATTCTGATTGGCCCCACCAAGTAAGGAAAATGTCTTCTCATAAATACCCGTGGCCAATAAGTAGGGCCAGTGACGTTTCGCGTAAAAATCGGAGCACACGGTAGACTTCAATACTATATACACACCTCAGCTTTTGTTATACCTCCGTTGGCTGCTGGTGCCGTGTCCATCTTTGACTAAGCCACTCAGGACTAACTTACTCCAACACTGAACCTTCGTGATTCGTGCGCAAACGGTTAACACGGGCCAGAACATTTTTTAGCCAATCAAAGAAGCTGGATGACCCTACAATGCTTTGGACTCGAAATCTTTTCGCGAAATATCACTACCCCTACCAATAAGCAAATGAAAACTTCTGGTACGCCGGTAGGCCATTGAAATCTAGCATGTGCAGGAATCTTTTCGCGAAATTCGTGTGACCCTAGTTATTACAATCCTAGTTGTTGTGGGAAAAATCCAAATATTGACGTATTTCATATATTAGTATTTAATTTGTATTATTTGACATAATTTATTAAATACTGATGTACTAAATAAATAAATCAACATATCGACATATTAGTTCAGCCTATAAAACAGTCCATACACGGTGTTATGATTTTGATATTTCGTTGATATTTATCCTTAACGGGGATTTAGGGGCGTAACAAGCTATTTATAAGAGTTATGTAATGAACACTATATAAAAGAGGTTTATTTGACATTAAGGTCGTGTAATATTATTTCAATATTAATATGATTGCATATGAACGAGGGTAGCTGTACAAATATACTGAAATATTAAATTATATTATTTTATAAAGATTTAACTAGCCACGTTCTGAGTAAAGCCTAATTGGAGAATCCCCACCTTGCTCATGATTCCGGAGGCTGATTAAGCTGGTGCAATTCAATGGCCGGACACACCCATCTTCAGTGGTCTTCTCGTTCCAATGGCCCGACGACAAAAGACACCGCCCACGGACTGNGGCCGGACACACCCATCTTCAGTGGTCTTCTCGTTCCAATGGCCCGACGACAAAAGACACCGCCCACGGACTGCACGGTCCTATATCGGCTGCGTTGTCCCCGTTTACTGGCCGGTGGAGGGGGTTTCTGTGGTTTGCGATTTCATAANCGGCTGCGTTGTCCCCGTTTACTGGCCGGTGGAGGGGGTTTCTGTGGTTTGCGATTTCATAACTAATTTCAGTGATAACGGCCCGTGTCCTGGATAAATAAGTGAAGGTGTGATCAGGCGGACTGCTTAGCTAAGGGCCTGACCACAACTCGAAACAATGGGAATGCATAATTAACATGTCTTTGGAATAATTATCTGTGATTAATGTTCACCATTAGTAATTATAACCATACTATAATTACAGCTTATTTTTTAATTTACCGTAACATGAAAATTTTAGTGCCCGGCTTATAATTTTATAATAAAATTAGCCTACATCCAAGTATTTTATCTAATGTTTAATAAAAATACGTTTAAGTATTATTTTTTTATTTATTATATACACAATGCTTTTTCTTGGCAATTTAAAGTCAGTAAAGATTTACTCCCATTTAAGCCACGCTTGAACCGCTAGAAGTAAGTTGCCTATATTCACAGCTAAAGAAACACAATTTCTGCTGGCATTTATATTCCCAGGTACATGGTCGCGTTCATTTAAGTTTATTTTTAAAAAAGACGTGGGTAATTCATGGGTTCGTCGACCTTTCGTATGTACTTGTATCACATTTGTTTATACAACCAAGCATATCTCAACCGCTCGTTGGCTTCCTGCTGGCGTAGTGTAAGGCCGTGGTACGACGTGCATTTTATTACGTATCTACTATTGGCTGACGTTTCTTTAGTAAGTGTTAGCTGAAAAGTACCAGACAATCGAAAATGTTACACCAACCTACGAGTATTTCAAATCTAAATTGTCCCGAATTGAATTTTCCACTTTTCTAGTTATTTACACTTTGAATGCTGCCAACGTAATATTGTATTTGAAGTAAGTTCATGGAAACAGCTGGCCACGCAATTTTACGTAGCCAATATCTTCAAGGAATAAATATTTCGAAACATTACGTAAAATTCCTTCTAGCTCTGTTGAATTCACTCGACGTAATATTAAGTTTACAGCACTGTAANTTTCGAAACATTACGTAAAATTCCTTCTAGCTCTGTTGAATTCACTCGACGTAATATTAAGTTTACAGCACTGTAACAGTATTAAAATATATTTTCCTACGTATATTTCGATATGTGTTAAGATTTCTAAACATGTCACTGTCAACAGCACCCAAAAGGGAACTACCAAATCGCGAATTAAAAATTAACTAGAAGATCAATTCTAACATGGCCTCAGTGCAGGTTAGGTTAGCTTGTAGGGTTCTTTTCCTTCGGTACGTTGCTACTCCTTCCAGCCGTCCTCTCACCAGTTCGGCATAAAGCAAGGGCGTCAACAAGCACAAAAAATTAAATACCACACTTAGAAAGCACTGGATGGAGACAGTCCAGTCAACTCGGTGTAGAACCTTTAATCTGGAGCAAATACTTATACTTGACACGAGAGCCTGTGGGTGGGTAAAGTCTACTTGACTGCGTATAAATAAGGCCACCTGTTTTTCGCGAAAATATTTGCCAGACTATTTGTACTCCAAAACACTAGAGAGCTCATATAACCTCTCGTAATTTGACGATTTTAAATGTCACGCAATACAGGAATCACGGACTCTCCGTGTCGGGGCTGCCTAATTCTGATTGGCCCAGTCAGGCAAGGAGCTGTCTCCCGACAAAGACGCGCGGCCAATAACGAAAGTAAAACTGCACCTATGCCATAGGACATTGGAATCTAGCCTTCGCGTAAATCTTTCCGCGAAAAAACAGATGGACCTACGTGTGAGAATGGCGTGCGAAAGATGTGATTCAGGAAAGCAACGAACGCATCTATCTTGTTCGTGTCTGAACTCGGATTCTCAGCGTATGGTAAAGAAATCACGAATGTTAATTTATAACTAGGGCCAGTAACTTTTCGCGTAAAAATCGGAGCACACAGTTGACTTCAATACTATATACACACCTCAGCTGTTGTTACACCTCCATTGGCTGCTGGTGCCATGTCCGTCTTTGACCAAGCCACTCAGGACTAATTAACTCCGACACTGAACCTTCGTGATTCGTGTGCAAACGGTTAACACGGGCCAGAACATTTTTTTATCCAATCAAAGATGCTGGACGACCCTACAGTGCTTTGTACTGTATCTTGTCTTGAAATATTTTCGCAAAATATCACTGCCCCTATTTATAACCTATAAATTAATTCTATGCTGTCAGATATTTTCGACGTAGTTTCTAACGTTTTCGCTGAGAAATTTTTTTGCGCGAACTTTATTACATCGCCACAGAGTAGATAAGTACACAGAGGCGAAACAGCGCCACGGTTCCTTTGATGTGGGCGAACCCATTTTCTGATTGGCCACGCGAGGCTCTGGGAATGGGCCTTGCGTCTGATTGGCTATTGAATGATGAGAATGGCTGGGCTGGGCTGGTGGGTGGGTAACCAGGCTCTGATTGGCGAACGGCGTTCCAACATGTTGCTGGCCAGTGACGCCATTTTTTTGCTGGCGTGTGCGTCTGGAGTTCGCGGTACAAGCGGCTATTTCACATCTGTATTGTTAAGCGCTCTGTGACATCGCTGTATTCGGGTGTTTAGAAAGCACAGTTGGCATAGTCCATTCACGGTTACTGCCAACTTTTCGGAAGACCTGCTGAAGTTCTACTCCCAGGATATTCCTCCGCCTCATGCAAACAAAGCTTAACCGAGTCTAGAAAATTACACCAACGTGACAACGCACCACGTTCGCGCGTACTCAGTGTGATAATATTTTGCATAAGAACTAGTTCTCACTAGGAATTACAAACACACATATATTCTCTCCGATTATAATAATATGAATTACAAATGTTATTATAATGTTGAAATAGAATCTAAGTAAACCATAAATTTAACCAACAACAAAAGTACAAAAGGCTTGTGATGCGTGACATATTTAGGAAACAACAAAACATTTCATAAAAGGGATGATTCTCAAATGTTTGATTCCTAAAGTGTGAAGAAACCGCAAATAGACTACAGTTTCGTTCTATACATGCCTGGCAGCTTTCGTAGATTTATTCACGGAAGATTGAAATGCGTAGTGAAGCAACAAAGCTAAAAATTTCTATATGTGCATTCTAATTTGTGGCAAATTTTCCATACGTTCCAAATAAAAACTTATATTTCATTACATGAAGTTTATTGGAATTATTCACAGTGTAAGAAGTTCACCAAAACTAACCTAGGACAACAAATGAATAAATGTTCTCAAATTATAACTAACCTCAACTAACATAAAACACTAAACGGTTAAGTATCTTTATATTTTAAGATATCATTAAATATTCTACGATAGTTCATGTATGAGAATTTTTTTTACAATTAAACTATTTTAATTTTTTTAATATGTAATTTTTGTACTTCACAGCGCACATCGGTCCACGGTATAAAAAGCACCCAAACTACCACAACACAAAGCTAGACCGATGGATAAAAGATAAGAGAAACAATGATAAAAATAACAGGGGTCATTACTGTTGAATCAACTTTTCTCATTACTGTCAGTAAATAGAGAAATCTCTGTGATATCGGCGTGATGATCCCTCGGTAGCTGTGTGGGCATTTTTTTTATACACACGTGTAAGTATTATTTCACCTCCTAACTTTCTTAGACCTTGTACAGGCCGACTGCGCGCAATTAAACGTGAAACTCGATTTGCATATATAATTGATAACTACCTGTCGGCAGCAGCTGAAACCAAATTAGTAGATCCAAATCTCTGAAAATATTTCTAAATTACCGACGCTTTGCAATAATCTTTTTCAGTAAAAGAAGCAGTAAACCTTATCTTAGTTTATTTTTTTGCAACCTATAGTACATTCATGGTTAGGTCTAACGTTTCTGAGACCCTGCAAAAATTATTCTTTCAGGCTATTCCTCCATCTAATACAAAAAAAATAGGTTAATCAAGTCTAGAAAATCACACCAAAGGGAAAAATTCACTTTACTTCTGCGCACTATGTTTAATCGTATTTTGCTTGAGAACTCTTTCCTACGTGACATTACCAAGACTCCTATTTTCTCCCTGTATTGAGTTATATAAATGATAAAGGATATTATGTAATTTATACACAAAATATAATTAGAAGTCCAATGTAAGCAAAAATAAAATACCTTTAGGTTAACAGAAGTGTACAACGCTTGTGTTAAGTGATGCGTTTAGGAAATTAGGAAACATTCAAACACGCCATACATGGGGTTATATTCGAAAGGTTTAATTACAAAGATTGTAAAAATAATGCGAATAGACTATAGAAACCCGAGGGCATGATACAATTTCCACAACGCAGTTATCAACTGTTCAATGACTGCGTATCGTAGCATGTTCGGTATTGGCTCAGGGTTCTCTGGAATGTGTAAAATAACTCGCGGATATTTTTTGAAAGTAGCATAGACGTACGGATATTCGAATTCCAGCTTAGTCCCAAAATTAATCCCTGAATGTTTAGTTGAGAGATTTGGGGCGGCTCTTGACGACGAGGTTTTGAGAGCCGATGAAGGTTGAAAAGAATGTGAGAATGGAACGGCGCCGGAATGCAAGGACGGGGAAACGGGAGATCCCCGATAAAACCCGTCGGCACGATTCCCACTTGCAAAATTTGGGAGTGACCCGGCCGGGGATTGAACCCGNGGGGGGCGAGAAGCCTAACCGCTCAGCCACCGCGGCACCTAATCCCCTAATTTTTCCCGTCTATAACGATATTGTAAGTAGCGTGGGAAATTTTTCTGCAATGTCTTAGCAGCGTAGCAGCTCTTTTGGTTGAATTTCATGAATTTAAAATAATACGTATTTCTTTCTATGCACACTGTGTAGTCTTCTACCATGTGCAAATTTTTTATCATTGCCATGGGCCTCGTCATTCTATTCATTTGCCGGTCAAGTGCAACCCTGAAATTATTATAAAAGTTTATGTTTTACAAATTTACTCAGTCTTACACCTATATACGCTGAAAAAAAAACAGAAGGCAAAAAAAAATTTTTTTTTGGTATTTTAAATGTTTACCCAAACATTTTTAATTAATCGTTGATACAAGGAACTAATCTCAATCCTTCGTTACTGGCGCCGATCGATGTGGTCGACAAAATGTATGCAGGTATGCGCAGTGGCATTTTTCGATTTCAGAAGTCCTCAGTTAACTGAACAGACTATATAGACTGATTTTTCGTATTGTACGCACTTCCCTTACACTGAATCACGAATTTCCGCAGAAACCATTAAAAATGGCGTTTCNACGAATTTCCGCAGAAACCATTAAAAATGGCGTTTCCGAAAAAGCGGCGTGCTGACTGCTTACGTTTGGTTTTACAACAGACTCGGGCTTTCGGAAAAAATAAAGTAATATTGTGGGCGTAACTTGATTACAGTATGTCGTATTCGTATTAATACATAGTCAGAAGAAGTGTGTCAACGTCTCAAAGCACTTCTTTATGAAAACATTAGCTAACCTTAGGTGAAGTCAAGTGGTTTTGGCAGCTCAGTGTTGCAACTGACATGCGCACGCTACCCCATAGACATATTCCCTCCAACTTGCAAACAGCGTCGCATTTATTCAATACGTACCGCCTCAGTTACTCAGTCTTTGCATTAAAAAGCGAACGAAGTGGCGCATTGGAGATACACTGGACCGTTATTCCGAAGGACCCGGGTTCAATTCCCGTTCCAGCCAACCCGATCTCGGCTTTACGTGGTTTTCCAAAAAAACACCAAGTGAATGTCCGGATGGTTACTTAAAGACGGGCCATGGTGTTCTTGCATGTCCGAGAGCCACTTGTTTTGCCTGTAAGGGGACGCGGTAGTGTAGTGGTCAGACTACTCACCTCCCACCAAGGCGAACCGGGTTCGATTCCCGGCGGGGTCGCCCCCGGATTTTCGCATGTGGGAATCGTGCTGGACGATGCCGCTGGTTGGCGGGTTTTCTCGAGGAACTCCCGTTTCCTCCACCCTCGTATTCCGGCGATGCTCCACACTCATCTCACTCCACCCTCATTGGCTCTCAAGAACTCGATGTTAAGAGCCGCCCAAATTTCTCCATTCCACTTGTTCGGTCTGTGGCGTCCACGATGTATATGCGTTAAGCCGCACACAAAAAAAACTTACTGATATCCTGAGCAAATTTTGTGCATCAAAATATATGATGATTTTTATTATAAAGTTAACTCAAAAGTGTTGTGTATTTTAATGCACGGTTTCGATTTTCAGGTTAGTCTTCATTACTGTTACGCTCTCCCGAACGTGACCTCGAATTGGAATAATGTGTACACTACCGCCAGTCCACAACAATTACGTCGTCAAAGTTTCGTTCAGCACGGCCATCAGACATGTCTATAGTTAATTTAAACACTGGGGAAAAAAAATGTGAACCAGTAGTGGCAGCTCATCAAGCACACTGTGCATGCACAAGTACAGACACGGACATTAGAAATATCACATGAGTTCTATCTATAGAAATTAAGAATGTAATTTTAGCGGCAATCATGACCTAGTGCGTTTACGGTAACAGCACAGTTTAGGAATCCCTGCACAGTTTTTTTTATTTCAGTCGTTGCGTATCATTCCGCCACANAAGCGGCTATTTCACATCTGTATTGTTAAGCGCTCTGTGACATCGCTGTATTCGGGTGTTTAGAAAGCACAGTTGGCATAGTCCATTCACGGTTACTGCCAACTTTTCGGAAGACCTGCTGAAGTTCTACTCCCAGGATATTCCTCCGCCTCATGCAAACAAAGCTTAACCGAGTCTAGAAAATTATTACACCAACGTGACAACGCACCACGTTCGCGCGTACTCAGTGTGATAATATTTTGCATAAGAACTAGTTCTCANAATTACACCAACGTGACAACGCACCACGTTCGCGCGTACTCAGTGTGATAATATTTTGCATAAGAACTAGTTCTCACTAGGAATTACAAACACACATATATTCTCTCCGATTATAATAATATGAATTACAAATGTTATTATAATGTTGAAATAGAATCTAAGTAAACCATAAATTTAACCAACAACAAAAGTACAAAAGGCTTGTGATGCGTGACATATTTAGGAAACAACAAAACATTTCATAAAAGGGATGATTCTCAAATGTTTGATTCCTAAAGTGTGAAGAAACCGCAAATAGACTACAGTTTCGTTCTATACATGCCTGGCAGCTTTCGTAGATTTATTCACGGAAGATTGAAATGCGTAGTGAAGCAACAAAGCTAAAAATTTCTATATGTGCATTCTAATTTGTGGCAANTATTCACGGAAGATTGAAATGCGTAGTGAAGCAACAAAGCTAAAAATTTCTATATGTGCATTCTAATTTGTGGCAACTTTTCCATACGTTCCAAATAAAAACTTATATTTCATTACATGAAGTTTATTGGAATTATTCACAGTGTAAGAAGTTCACCGAAACTAACCTAGGACAACAAATGAATAAATGTTCTCAAATTATAACTAACCTCAACTAACATAAAACACTAAACGGTTAAGTATCTTTATATTTTAAGATATCATTAAATATTCTACGATAGTTCATGTATGAGAATTTTTTTTACGATTAAACTATTTTAATTTTTTTAATATGTAATTTTTGTACTTCACAGCGCACATCGGTCCACGGTATAAAAAGCACCCAAACTACCACAACACAAAGCTAGACCGATGGATAAAAGATAAGAAAAACAATGATAAAAATAACAGGGGTCATTACTGTTGAATCAACTTTTCTCATTACGGTCAGTAAATAGAGAAATCTCTGTGATATCGGCGTGATGATCCCTCGGTAGCTGTGTGGGCATTTTTTTTATACACACGTGTAAGTATTATTTCACCTCCTAACTTTCTTAGACCTTGTACAGGCCGACTGCGCGCAATTAAACGTGAAACTCGATTTGCATATATAATTGATAACTACCTGTCGGCAGCAGCTGAAACCAAATTAGTAGATCCAAATCTCTGAAAATATTTCTAAATTACCGACGCTTTGTAATAACCTTTGTCAGTAGAAGAAGCAGTAAACCTTATCTTAGTTACTTTTTTTCCAACCTATAGTACATTCATGGTTAGGTCTAACGTTTCTGAGGCCCTGCAAAAATTATTCTTTCAGGCTATTGCTCCACCTGATACAAAAAATAGGTTAATCAAGTCTAGAAAATCACACCAAAGGGAAAAATTCACTTTACTTGTGCGCACTTTGTTTAATCATATTTTGCTGGAAAATGCTTTCATACGTGACATTAAGACTCCTATTTTCTCCCTGTTTTGAGTTATATAAATGATAAAGGATATTATGTAATTTATACACAAAATATAATTAGAAGTCCAATATAAGTAAAAATAAAATACCTTTAGGTTAACAGAAGTGTACAACGCCTGTGTTAAGTGATGCGTTTAGGAAATTACGAAACATTCAAACACGCCATACATGGGGCTATATTCGAAAGGTTTAATTACAAATATTGTAAAAATAATGCGAATAGACTATAGAAACCCGAGGGCATGATACAATTTCCACAACGCAGTTATCAACTGTNGATTGTAAAAATAATGCGAATAGACTATAGAAACCCGAGGGCATGATACAATTTCCACAACGCAGTTATCAACTGTTCAATGACTGCGTATCGTAGCATGTTCGGTATTGGCTCAGGGTTCTCTGGAATGTGTAAAATAACTCGCGGATATTTTTTGAAAGTAGCATAGACGTACGGATATTCGAATTCCAGCTTAGTCCCAAAATTAATCCCTGAATGTTTAGTTGAGAGATTTGGGGCGGCTCTTGACGACGAGGTTTTGAGAGCCGATGAAGGTTGAAAAGAATGTGAGAATGGAACGGCGCCGGAATGCAAGGACGGGGAAACGGGAGATCCCCGATAAAACCCGTCGGCACGATTCCCACTTGCAAAATTTGGGAGTGACCCGGCCGGGGATTGAACCCGGTTTTCCTTGGTTGGGGGGAGGGGGCGAGAAGTCTAACCGCTCAGTCATCGCGGCACCTAACCCCGAATTTTTCCCGTCTATAACGATATTGTAAGTAGCGTGGGAAATTTTTCTGCAATATCATAGCAGCGTAGCAGCTCTTTTAGTTGTATTTCATTAATTAAAAAAAATACGTATTTCTTTCTATGCGCACTGTGTAGTCTTCTCCCATATGCAAATTTTTAACTATTGCCATGGGCATCGTCATTCTATTCATTTTCCGGTCAAGTGCAACCCTGAAATTATTATAAAAGTTAATGTTTTACAAATTTACTCAGTCTTACACCTATATCCGCTGGAAAACAAAACAGAAAGCAAAAAAAAAAATTGTATTTACAAATGTTTACCCAAACATTTTAAATTAAACTTTGATACAAGGAACTAATCTCAATCCTGCGTTAATGGCACCAATCAATGTGGTCGATGCAGGTATGCGCAGTGGCATTTTTCGATTTCAGAAGTTCTCAGTTAACTGTGAACAGACTATACACTGATTTTTCGTATTGTACGCACTTCCCTTACATTGAATCACGAAATTTCCGCAGAAACCATCAAAAATCGCGTTTTCGAAAAAGCGGCGTGCTGACTGCTTACGTTTGGTTTTACAACAGACTCGGGCTTTCGGAAAAAATAAAGTAATATTGTGGGCATAACTTGATTACAGTATGTCGTATTCGTATTAATACATAGTCAGAAGAAGTGTGTCAACGTCTCGAAGCACTTCTTTATGAAAACATTAGTTAACCTTATGCGAAGTCAAGTGGTTTTGGCAGCTCAGTGTTGCAACTGACATGCGCACGCTACCCCATAGACATATTCCCTCCAGCTTGCAAAGAGCGTCGCATTTATTAAATACGTACCGCCTCAGTTACTCACTCTTTGCATTAAAAAGCGAACGAAGTGGCGCATTGGAGATACACTGGACCGTTATTCCGAAGGATCCGGGTTCAATTCCCGTTCCAGCCAACCCGATCTCGGTTTTACGTGGTTTTCCAAAAAAAACACCAAGTGAATGTCCGGATGGTAACTTAAAGACGGGCCATGGTGTTCTTGCATGTCCGAGAGCCACTTGTTTTGCCTGTAAGGGGCCGCGGTGGTGAAGTGGTCAGACTACTCGCCTCCCACCTAGGCGAACCGGGTTCGATTCCCGGTGGGGTCGCCCCCGGATTTTCTCATGTGGGAATCGTGCCGGATGATGCCACTGGTCAGCGGGTTTTCTCGGGGATCTCCCGTTTCGTCCACCCTCGCATTCCGGCGATGCTTCACACTCATCTCACTTCACCTGAGGGCTCTGAAGACCTCGATGTACAGAGTCGCCTAAATCTCTCCATTCCACTTGTTCTGTCTGTAACGTCCACGACGTAGAAGCGTTAAGCCGCACACAAAAAACCTACTAATATCCTGAGCAAATTTTGTGCTTCAAAATATGTGATAATTGTTATTAGAAATTTAATTCAAAAATGTTGTGTACTTCAATGCACGGTTTCAATTTTCAGGTTAGTTTTTCATTACTGTTACGCTCTCCCGAACGTGACCTCGAATTGGAATAATGTGTACACTACCGCCAGTCCACAACAATTACGTCGTCAAAGTTTCGTTCAGCACGGCCATCAGACATGTCTATAGTTAATTTAAACACTGGGGAAAAAAATGTGAACCAGTAGTGGCAGCTCATCAAGCACACTGCGCATGCGCAAGTACAGACACGGACATTAGAAATATCACATGAGTTATATCTATAGAAATTAAGAATGTAATTTTAGCGGCAATCATGACCTAGTTCCTTTACGGTAACAGCACAGTTTAGGAATCCCTGCACAGTTTTTTTTATTTCAGTCGTTGCGTATCATTCCGCCACACGTAAAAGCCTACTTTCCGATGGACCGATTGACTGGTATCAATGCGCCAACAAGACAGCACTAATAAACCGTTAGAAATACTACGCTAATTCAAAGCGTAATGAGTTTAGAACGAAAAGAATCCAGCTTCGGAAATCACCCATTTAAAATAGACTTTTAACTAGCGTTTATAGCCTATATAAGATTAATGGCACTTGTACGATACCTTGTTATTTTCTGCTATCTCAGTGTTATTGCATTCTTCCAAAATAGGACATAACGACTAGGACCCAAGCATCAATCAAACGAAAATGTTAAACTTTTGGAAAAAGAAACATGTCTCTATTGCGCCAATTTATTTCCTACTCGTGCCGATTACGGTAGAAGAAAGTTCAGAAAATTACACGTTAGTTAATAAAACCTTTTTAGACTTTTTGGTAAGCATTATTGTATACGCTCCATTCAGCGATTATGTTAAATTTATACAATTATTATCAAGTTTTTTTCTTTCAAACTATGGATTCGAAAGTGATTTAATAACCTCAACGCCAACGTTACTCTTCTATATTACCGCTCCACAACGTAAGTCAAAATATATGGAGTTAAATGCGAGATATTTAACCAAAGCTATTTTTTTTTTCAGTCTTCAGTTCACTTTTAACCAGCTATAGTTCCTGTTTTAAACGACGTTGGAGTACAGATTAAATTAGCGAACTAAAGGCTTTTCACGGTAAACTGAGCACTTTCGAAAGCCCTGCTTACCATATGTTTGAATACACCACAAGTTGCATATTCTTCCACAATATGTGATATCAACATTGCTATTTCCCTGTTCGCTTTCTTCATGCGTCGGCCAAGTGAAAATGAGGAATTATTAGACAAAAAATATGTCAGAAATTTGTTAATACGTAGGCTTCTCTTTAATGCATTGAAAAAAAAACACAATTCAAAAGAAATAATTTCAGTATTTACAAACGTCTACCTAACACTTTTAATCCAATGTTAAGAAATGGGACTACTTTCTCTTCGTCGTTACCAACTTTACTGGGCGCTTCCCAGTCAGAGTGTCCGTTAAAATACACGCAGGTAGGGACAGTGACATTTTTCAAAGGTTAATTTTAAAAGTCCTGAGTTGACCGCGAACGGCCGATAGGTGTGTTGTACACGCGGCATATAATTACTGGAAGGTAATATATATCAGATACCTACATATAGTTATATCTATGTTTATATACACACATGTACACAAAAATACACACACCATACACAGTTCAACAAATAGAAACTTTGTAAATCCATTTACCTTAAATAAAAAAAAATTGTTTGTACGTTTTCCCATAATCAAGAATCAAAAATTACTGTTTCGTGTTTAACACGCCAATAACGAAAACTATCTCGTTTACAGATATAAAAAATCGATATAAAAGAAATTAGGAGGTACTTCTGAGATTTATACCATCAGATTCAATAAGTTCGTGGGATAACCGGCGCTTCGAGTGTAGGCAACTACGCACCACGATATCCACACTCATTAACTGTACTACGTATGTATTCATACAGAAAATCTTATCATTTGCGTTTTTTTTATATTTGTATATTATCATTTTTTTCATATTTTCATAAAATAAATTTAGCTCAGCACGCCGTTTTATTGCTGAAGAGACTGCCTTCAGTATTTCTTGTTTATCATCTATCTTTCGCTAGTAGTTTGGTTTTCGGAACTTCCGTGCTTTAAAAACTACGGAAACGATTAATGTGTTAAATGAAGTCGCAGGTGATGTTAATAACGTCGGCCGGAGCGGCTGGCGAAGGACTGACCGTCGCAGCCTCCAGGCCGGACCAGGGACGCAAGCGCCGGGGCAGATCTCCGTCGAGAAGGGGAGGGGGTGCGGG
>NQII01003269.1:154172-170491 GCA_002778355.1 Clitarchus hookeri | reverse complement strand
CACTCTCCTTTTTTTTATCTTTCTCTCCCACAAGAAACGGTTTAGAGAAGTAATCGTGTTTCACTTTCGCCCGGGAATGTAGGTTAGGACACACGGGGTTTTTTTTTTCTTTAACATTTCATGCGGTGGTACCAGTGTCGCACCCGGCGTTGGCGGTCTGTGATATGTTGCTATCTGCGTGGCGCTCGGCCGGTGGCGTCGAAGACCGGGGCCTTGCAGACACGCCTTGACCTATCGCCACGTTTCGCAACAAGAGCCGATACTGCTTCGCTCCCGATTCAAATAACTTCCCCGCGTTTAATCTTTCTCGCGGTTATTATTTATACGTGTGCTACGTCTTCGGTCAGGAGCGCGAACCATACGTGTAAACACTCAGGAAAGCGTTTAACTAGAATACGTTTACGTCGACTGAATGTTATGCAGACCACGTGAAGGTGGTGGCACTTGAAATAAATGTTTTATAAGTCTTGACCTTCTGCCTGCGAACGAGGTTTTTTTTTTTTTTGCAAGCTGTCATCCTGCGTTGGTAGGCAACACGTAGAACGAGTGTGAGAATGTGTGTGCCTACTCTGTTACGGTTACCCCGTATGTACGACTGCGTCACGGGTGGCGTGCTTCCAATAGGAATGATGCATTAGCAAAGAAATATCGTATCGCTAATACAACTACCGTATTACGTACTTCTACGTATTTTAAAATATTGACACTTATCTTCTGATGAGCTGCCAGTTGCTCATTTGCGATTTGATTCATATTTGGAAAAGATATTCATCTTTCTCTTGAAAGGAAAAAAAAAGTTCACAACTACCGAAATATGCGGCTGAACACTGTTTCAGGGAAAACAGTGTAGTTATTTTTTACAGTTCTTCATTTCAGTTTAAAATGTAATTAAAAAATCAAGAAACAATACATGTGGAAATTTAATGACGGTATTATATTGAGAGAATGAATTGGTTTTAGATTGCATCACTCTCTGAAAACTTGGTACTAAAGTTGTTATAATTCTGCGCCATGTTTTCGAATTAAGTATCAATTTTCTCTACTCTTTATAAATTTTGTCATATAACGCTGTTTTTGTTGTATAATGTGGGGGGAGGGGGGTTATTTTCAGAAGAAGGAACAATTTATTCCGTGGTTACACGCAACACATTGGTGTCATACACACGTGTCGCAATTTGGCCCATTTTGCCCTTTTTTACTCAGTCCTGTAGGCTTTAATTTTAATAACATGTAATGCAATATTTTATTTTACTTTTCATTCATCGCTTTACAAAAAGCAGAGGTCTCAAGAAAATTACATTAAATAACTTCTACGTCCAATAAAAAAATACTGACACTACGACAAAAGAGCATCAGGTAATTAGCCTAGAGGCTTGATAAATAACGAAAATATGGGGTTAAATTTTGCGTGGTGAAATAAAAGAAAGTAACGGCCGAGATGGGAAAGAAGCGGAGAACGGTAAAAACTACAAAATGGACAGTGAATTATTTTTAAACAAAGTTTATCACACCATATCAAGAATGTAACGTAGTTTTCAAATTACCGTTGCTAAGTTATCAAAAACATTGGCACCCAGTGCCACAGATGTTGGTCTCTTCTGTTCAGTTATATATAATATTGTTGCTTCGACAAGAACGTTTCAATGAAATACTGCATGAAATGACCCAGATTTTTTATGTTCTCATATACAGTAAACTAACTGTAGTAATTTCCTGAATGGACCGGAGGTACGAAGCAAAAAAATCTGGTGCCGTAAAGCGTATAAGTTTAAAATTTAAAAACCTAGGTTCCATGTGGACGAAAAAAAAATCGCATTGCTTAGTTGTGTAGGTTATAAAGCTCATGACGTATTTAAACACACCTCACAGCCACTTTTTTATATAGAAAACTGGGAAAAACTTGCTTACTTTTCTGAAAGTGCACTATTTTTTTTTGTCTAGTTATTAACGTCTGTGTGAGGGTGAGAGAGCTTAAGGCATTGGAGTATCAAATTTCTTACGCGTATTATAAATATGGCTTATTTGTTTTTTACACCTATTTATATATATAATTTCACAATTTTATAAAATGCAGTTAATTAGTGAATATCCGTTGCGACCAAAGAAAACAGATTGTAAACATAAATACCTATGTATAAAACATCTGTTCAAAGAGAATGGTTGCATGTAGTTGCATATGTATGTTCATAGTTTTCCTGAGATATTCATGAAATATTTTACCAGCTTGAATCAAAGGAAAAAATTACTTTTTATTTGCATCATAATTATGTACCTGATTTCAAATGCTTTAAAAATTTAAATTAATGTATTATTCGCAGTTACAAAACAACAGTCGCCTGTAAAAATATTTAAATTCTTGTTGAACTCGACATTTTTTCTGCGCTTTCTCAGATTAGCCAAAACTTCTGCCTTGACGTAAATATGACAGAAATTTCGTCATAGAAGAAAATTTTACCTTTAGCATTTATAAATATAACTTACTTCTGTGATAGTAAACACGTTCATGGAGATTTTGCAAAATAATAGTAATTCTGTGATTAATTACTGACAAGGATAAGACGTGAGAGTAACGGAATTTTATGTAAAACTAAACATTTCGTACGTATCTATCTGTGGAAATTTCTTTAAAAAAATCACGTAAATAAAATTTCAAAAAAATTGACTGTCCAAAAAAATTTTGTTGCTGCTTTGTAATTAAAGAACGTAAAAAAATTACCCGTTAAAAAATACCATACATATATATGTGTATAATTAAATATACATTCACACTAAGCATTTTGGAACAGTTGTTAATTTCTTGGTGAGTGGTGGTAAACGTGGCATAGTTTTACGACCCGTTTCGATAGTTAATTGCAGCTGGCTGCCTAAATGACGTCCAGATAAATGATCTGGAAAGTCGTGCGGGCTCCGCGTGGCAGGGGAGAATGTTAAATATGGAAACAATGGTCACCGAGTTGACAGCCTTGAGTGCCGCTGCTGCCACGAACTGGGAGAAAAAAAAAATATGTCCCTCCTCCTCCTCCACGTCGCGCGGCGGCAGGACACGGTAGGTGGAGCGTTGCTCCATCGCTCGCCGAAGTTTAGAAACCGTACGCTCCATGCGCCCCGAACAGATCTGCTATCTGCGGGGGCGAGAACGATGCCGTCACGAACCTCTGTTTGAGGTTATTACTTTCCACTCACTCCGCAGACGATCCTCAATTACGGCCGTTGCCGACGTTGTAGCAGGAGAGCTTCCTCGATGTCCCCGCCGCAGATGTTTCCATCTTTTCCGCTATGCTTACTGCAGGTGAGTATCTCTATTCGCTGTTTATTCGGACTTTTTTTAATCAAACCTTAGAAAAAGTCACCCCCGTGCATGACGTTTTTGGTTGATTCCTAAATATGTCGTGTACCTCCAGGATTTTATACTTGTGTTAAAACAAATGCACATTTTTTTTTTCGTTAAATTGAACATTTATTTACATTTATCAATAAATTATATGTTTTATTTGTAATTAAAATTAGTAAAAAAAAACAGGGAGAAAATAGGTTTGTTGGTAATTCCTAGCAAGAAATAGTTCCCACACAAAATATAATGAAACTTTGTGCGCAGGAATGCCTTGCGTTGTCCCGTTTGAGTAATTTTCTAGATTCAAGTAAGAGCNTTTCGTTAAATTGAACATTTATTTACATTTATCAATAAATTATATGTTTTATTTGTAATTAAAATTAGTAAAAAAAACAGGGAGAAAATAGGTTTGTTGGTAATTCCTAGCAAGAAATAGTTCCCACACAAAATATAATGAAACTTTGTGCGCAGGAATGCCTTGCGTTGTCCCGTTTGAGTAATTTTCTAGATTCAAGTAAGAGCTTTTTTTTTTTGCATGAGGCGGAGGAATATCCTGGAAATAGAACTTCAGAAGGCAGTGCTGCAAGAAAGTTGGTAGTAAGCGTGAATGGACTATAGGACTATAGAGACACTATATGGTTGTACTGTTAAAGGCGTTTACAGTAATTAAATAAAATACAAGTTCACTTCACAGTAATAGGGAGCGAAGATGAAAATAATGGTATAAAAATAGACGAATTTATAAAAATTACGGTCACTAAGATAATAGTTAATATGGCTTTGATAGTTAATTGCAATGAAAACTAAACTTGCGCCAGATGTAAATAACATAGTGATATATGATTTTAAGCAACGCTCTTTTTCTCTAATTGTTCGTTGGATTCGCAGATAATTCTGTAGCTCAGTTGTTTTCAAAATTCATGGTTTTTATACAAACTGAACAATTTACCAGCATTCCTTGCACAAGAAAACTACAAACAATAAAAACACAGACAATGGTGCCATCTCCTTGAGATCTGTCGATGGAGATATTTCTCGGCATACACGAGGGTGAGTCAAAAATAGGTATTCGCAGTTTATTAGTACACATTTTATTGTAACATAAAAAGTAGCTAAGACAATAGTATTAACCCTCCTTCGAACATAGTCAGTTTGCTTGACGATGCACTTGTCCCAGTGTCCCATAGTTTGTACCCATAATTTATGTGGTTTGTCCCACAACCATGTGTGCACCGTTACCTCCTTATGCTAGCGTGTGCCAAATCGACAACCACTTGAGTCATCTTTGAGTATGTACCAAAAATGTGGTAAACCGAGGGATCGAGATCTGAAATGCGTGTTGCATGCTCCAATAACTTAAAACCTAGTTTCTGGAGCTTTTGAATACCGTTACAGCAGTGCGCGGGCGTACGTCATCAAACGACAAGACACTTTTCTACAGTAAGTATCGGAGTTTGGTTTGAACTGCGGGCTTCAGTTTGTCGCACAGAGTCTAACACACGAAGAACTTAAGGTGGTCGCCTGGTTGAAGGAATTTCGCACGTCTGAGGTCTTAAAGCGTGGGAGCGCCAGGGGCGACCGAGACATGTGCATCAACTCTCCCATCGACTCTACGAGCAAAACACCGAACTGGCGTGCAGTCTTGCCGTCGATAACGCACCTCTATGAGACTTCCAGCGGAGACCCTACCATTTTATGACGTGATATTAAAAAATAAAGGTTTTATGCACGTCCCTATTCCTTTTTTAATGTATTGTACCGCAATGTTTATACCTAAAAATTAACGTGAAAACACCCGTTTGAGCCATTTTCACTATCACAAAAAACATGCTTTAGAGAGAAATGGAAGAAATGAAAAATGTGTACATACGCGTAACGTTTTTTAAATGCTATTCGTAAGAAGACCTTACTCATACAAGTTGAACGGTTTTTAAATAAAATATTTTCTGCTGGAGCTTTGTACGCCGGCAGGTGGCCTACCCAGGTGACCGCCTTAAGAATGAAGGGGTGAAACACTCGCTTGTACTGCCAACTCCAGCCCCACGTGCCAGAAAAATGGCGTCACAGGCCAGAAAAATGTTGGGACGCCGTTCGCCAATCAACGTATGGTGACTCACTTTGCAGCCGGTATTCCCGCCAACGGGGGGACCTCCTACAGCATGCGGTGGCCAGACACGAGGCCTGTTTCTAGAGCCTCTCGCAGCCAATCACGGGAGTGGGTGTGCATACATGAAAGTAATCTCCACGCCGTTTCATCTCTGTGTAACTAACTATAGGCTGTTCAAGGTAAAGTGAGCACTTTTGAAAGCCCAGTTTAAGATCTGCTTGTATGAACGTTATGTATTCTTCCGCCTTATGTAAAAGAGGTAAAACTGTGAAATTTTTAGAAAAGTAAATATTTTACAAATCTGCTAATTTTTACACTTCAATGTATTACAAAAGAACAGATAGCGAAATAAATAATTTAAGCTATCAAAAATTATTACCTAACACTTTTTATTCGACATTAAGATATGTAACTACTTTCCAGCCATCGTTACCAACTATACTGGGCGCACGCCACTCATTGCATCCGTTTAAACATATGCAGGCAGTAGTAGTGACTTTTTTCTAAGATTTATTTCAAAAGTGCGCACTTTATCGTGAATAGCCTTTTACTCCGTGGTTTCACTGTAACGTGCCAAGTTTACGCTGTTGATTCCTTCTCCTGATGATGTTCCAGTATTGGCACTTAACATGCCCGAAAAGAACGCGGGCAACACTTTTCCTGCGAAGAGTTTAGTCTTGACATTCTTTCCGGCTGCCGGAGATTATGTGTTTCCTTTCCATACCTCTGGCGTTTACTTTCCGGTTCAAAATGATAGATAGACTTTCATCTTCAGTGAAATAATTTTAAAAAATGTTTCACATTTGTTAGCATAGGTTGGAGTAAGTGTTGACAGGTATAAGCTGATCTCGGTAAAGTGAGAACTTTTGAGGTCCTAGATACATTTTTCCTAACAGTCATTTCTTATCCTTCCACCCCTTTTTAAAATAAATATTTCCGTGTAAATAATAAACACGGCATATATATTTCCCTGGTCTTAAAATTTAACGTCTAAGGCTACAATACAATATATTAATTGTATATTATTCCAAATGAGAGGGCTTCGAAAAGTGCTCACTTTTATGGCCACAAAATTCTGCTTGTACCCTTCAGTGAGAGGTTTCAGGGCCCATCTTTAAAATACCTTTTGGAAGACTAGCCTGTGACGGCTAATCTCATGCGCTGTGCAAAGGTTTAATTTGCATATCCGTTGCAACTTAATTGATAACCACTAGTCCTTGTCATTTGATCAGAACGTTGGCACGAACTTACCCATTGCGGTAGTCGATAGTGGATACTGACGGCGATTCTGATAATTTTTCCGTCGTGAAAGCCCAGCCATTTTAAACTCCTTACTTTATTCATATACATTGCATGATAATGGATGGGTGTAATAATATTTTGCATAATAACTATTTATCACTAGGCATTCCCAACACACGTATTTTCTCTTTGTCTTTATTCATATCAGTTATAAATGAAATATTATAATTGATAGATAAAAATAATTATAAGTTAAATTTTATAAAAACTATAATGCACTTTTATGTTACCAGAAGTATAAAATGCTTTTGGTACATGCAATATTTAGGAAACCACCAAACACTAAAAACAAGGGGTGTTTTTTCAAAGGTTTGATTCAAAAAGTGTGAAGAAACCGTGAATAGATACCTAGAGACCTAAAAAATTCGCGGATTAATTTTGGGACAAGCTAGAATTGGAAAACTCTTACATTGTTGTCACCTTTACCATTGGTCCACGAGTTGTTTGACACCTCCTGGAGAGCCCTGGGCCAATGAGAAACAAACCACAGAATGCACGCCCAATCGTCGCTCTCCACTGTGGGAGCAAGTAACCAATGGACAAACGATATCTGCACGATTGCACGTAAGACCGTGTGGAGTGTAGCCTGGAGGACGTTGAACTCGCGAATTTTTCAGGTCTCTATGCCACATTCGAATCCTGTCTACTGTTTATAAAAAGTCTTGCTTAGGTAGATGCGACACTCTGGCCCTCCCCGCCGGCTTCTCACCTCGGGGACTGCAGGCACAAATCGGCTTGGCAAGTAATCACCAGATTGTGTGTGACTAGTTTNCCCGCTGATAACTGATGACATGTTCTTTCTCGACGCACACGGACACTGAAGCGGCGATGGTTACTGTGCAGCGGCAGCAATGCGAACTAAATGATGGCAGCAAAGCACAAGGGGAAAATACGACAGTCATCATCTCTCGACATGCGCACTGAGAAAACAGTGCCACAATATTGTAGTTGGAGTGCGAATTCTCAGTAACTCACCGTCGTCGATATAAAATCGTCAACAGCCCAGGTTCAAAGATTCTGCACGTCATTTAGATAAACAGTGCAACAACGCGTGTTAGGCGAGGGTGAAACAGAATGCCGGTTAGCAACCCTTGTGATTGCTGAACCTTCTACAACACGATTAGAAAATTGTTTTGCTCCTTGTTAAGGAAGCCAGTCACGTTCGTTAAATAATGTCCTTAAATCTCAGGTGTGATAGCTGCACGTGGCCTTCCGTACCTGTGATTTTTTTTAAGGCGTGGCGCTCAGATGGCGAAGCAGCCACAGTTAAGATAGTTGAAGCCGAGCCACCGGTATGACTCACGCAGTTTACGATGGCATTGTCAGCGTTACGACGCGGTTCAGGGCTTTACTACCATCCGGAGGCGTCGTTACATTTAGCCTTTCTGCACGCTACCGAGCAGTCGTAAATCGCATACTTCGGACGTTCGTACGCCGTGTTTTGAGATAAATGCACACACACACACACATCTGTATATATATATATATATATATATATATATATATATATATATATATATATGTGTGTGTGTGTGTGTGTGTGTGTTTTAAAAAGTGAAGGTGATGTAATTTAGATGTCTGATATCATCTTAAAGTCGGTGCAAAGTTTGCAGTAATGGCCCAGGAGTCATTCCATGTTGAAAATTAAATTTATGCGGAGGGTTACTCGCGGCTTGAGATGGAAAGGAGCAGTCTATTCCATCTCGACGTAAGTCTGAAAGGAATGAGTTCCTTTAGTTACTACAGTGCACGATTTGTCACGGTTAAATGAGCACTTTTGAAACCCTACTTGAGATATATTTTCATGCCCAATTCGTATCCTTCCACCGTTTGCAATAATTAACATTGCCATAGGCCCGATAACTTTATTCATGCGTCTATCAAGAGAAACTGTGCAATTTTGAAGAAATTAAATATGATACTAGTACGGAAATTGTTACTTTTACTTGGGTAAAACAATAAGAAATTAAAATAAATAGGCTATATTAGAAGTCTACAAACGTAATGGTTACTTTTAAAATACGAATGTGATGTATGGAATTACTTTAACTAAATCACTGCCAACTTAACTAACACTATGCCAGACAGTGTGCCCGTTTAGATGTGTACAATTACAGGCAGTGATACTTTTCGAATGCCAGAGTTCAAAAAGTGTTTCATTTACCGCGAAGTAGCTATAATTCCAGGAATACATATCTCTGTGGCTGCACAGAACAAGTGTTACGAGCTTTGATTGACACGGCCACAGATAACCGGTAAGTTGGTTCAACGGCTGAGGACTTTTAAAAGCCATGTTTAGCTTGTCACATCTACACACTTTGCATCACCCCGCCCGAACGATTGCCTAATGCTACATGGTGAGTTCACATGCGTCCACGAGTTAAGAGGAAAAATTTTTGGAAACATGAACATTTCATTAAAAAAATTCTTTCTCTACCAAGTTTGCAGTTACAGAATTTAAATGGAGAAAGAAATATTAATGAAATATTTCTCATATCATCAATTTTAAAGATAACCGCTTCAAACAAATAATTCTAAGATATGTTTATTAAGGAATAATGGCACGTTAAAATTTTTTTTGAAATTATTAGGTTTGGTATAATTTTTATAAAATTAAACAATAATTTGAACATTTTACGAATAAATTGTGGATAAACAATTTTTTGTTAATTTCATAACGTAGCATTATTCTCTAAGAAAATTGCGTTGTGTACATTATTTTGTTCAAAACAGTAGTGTTTGTAATTGTTCCATTGTGCAGGAATTTCTTTAACATTCATTCCCCATTTAAAATCTATGGCAGAAGATTAATAGGTTAGCTGTATTGAAATGCTTTTTTTTATACATATATATAAAATATTTACTTCAAAACAACGCTACAAAATTATTTAACTAACCAATCCTAATTTTCGACTAGAAACTTTTGTTTTATGTAATGGACGGGTTAAGACCCCTGTAAGACCCCCTTTTTTTTACGCTAATGTATCTGTTGTTCCGGCAGTTTCAGATGTAAGCTACTAACGTCTAGAAAAGTCACCTAATAGTTAAGTACGCATAAGAAGAGTGAGTGAAGGTATGAGGACGGATGTTGACATCAAGGTCTTGGGAGCCGATGAGGGTGAAGCGAGGTGAGTATGGTGTAGCACCGGAACGCAAGGGCGGGGGAAACGAGAGATCCCCGAGAAAAACCCATCTGGCCAGCGGCATCGTTCAGCACCATTCCCAAATGCGAAAATCCTGAGGACGTACCCCGCCGGGAATCGAACCCGGTTCCCTTAGATGCGAGGCAGGTGGTCTGACCACTACACCATTGAGGCCTCACGTACGCATAAATTAAATGACAAGAGCGTTTATTTGATGTGCGCGTACATATTCTTACATTGGAAGCGTGGGGCTCCTTGGAGCGAGATTTTTATCTGATTGGCTATCGCGAGCTGCGAAATATTTCCTACTGGCTAAGACGCCGGCTGGTAAGTAAAATACCAGGCGCTGATTGGGAAACGGCGTACCACCATGTTGTTAGCTAGTAAAGCCATTTTTTCGGGCGTGTCGCGGCTGCAGTCAGTTCGCGTTATATGGGCATGTTTCACTTCTGCACTTGTTAAATATTCTGTGGCAAAGTGTTGGCGGTGAGCTGTGCAGTTTTACACAAATTTCCAAAAAAAAAAAAAATTGTTATTTACTTTGTAGTTGATTCCTGTACAGCTCTGCGGTTGTTATTTGACTACGGGTACCCAGTTTTGAACATTGGTAAGCGTAGGTCTACGTAAGAATACAGTAGTATGCAAGACGTTCACAGACCAACACCCCCACATTAAAGTATGGACGTTGATAATCAATCATTTATTTTGAAACTGTACGTGCATTGCTTGTACCTAACTTGGTATCACACGCCACCTTATTAAATCGTTGAATTATTTGCCAGTTTAAGTTTTAAGAGAAAATTTTTGAAAAGCGACTGTACATACATTTTTGGGCACTAACCTTACCCTGCGGTACGAACATAACATATAAACTACGTGAAAACAAAATCATAGTACAGCAAATGTTTAAAATACATTAATTTTACAATTTTGCGTTATAACATAGTACCGTTTTAAGGTAACTTCAACGTGATAATTCTCATGCATACCAAAAAAAATACATAACAGCCCGGGGTTCAAAAACGTATACGATGATACATTCTTAATGAAAGATCGTGATATTTTCCACCAAAGTGTCACACATTTCAAATCTTAATCAAAGAAAACTGAACGAATTTTTTTTCTTTATGTTCTTTGACATAGAATTAACGTATAGAGTTTTCTATTTCATATTACATAAGTAGAGACCAGAAAAATTAACGAGTTCAATGACTCGCAGGCTATACTCTCCAGTATTATGTACAAAAAATGCCGAAACCACACATTGGATTGTCTGCTGTCACAGTAGAAGGCGACGATTGGGCCAGCCTTCTCCAGGAGGTGTCAAACACCGTGTGAACTAATGGCTGAAGTTTTATCAACACACGTGTTTCGAATTCTGGCTTGTCCCGAAATGAATCCGCGAATGTTTCAGGTCTCTATACATAATGAATAACGTCACAAAAATTTTTTTAACTCTGTGCATGACTGTAGCGCAGCTCCTGTACATTTGCTTATCAGCATTATAGGACAGATGCAGGAGATGTCCGTCTACCCTGCTCCCGGCCACTGGAGGAATAAGAAAACCATAGGCTGCTCACGATTTACTGAGCACTTCTGAAAACAACTGCTTGGTAGCTTCTTCTATGTAAATTGTATATTCTTCCACAAAATCTAAAAAATAACATTGCCCTGTGCGTGATCACTTCATTCCTGCGTCGGTCAAGCGAAACTACGAAATTATTTTAAAAGTCAATTGTTTTGCAAATTTGCTCATTCTACTTAAATGTATTAAAATGAATAAAAATAAAACAAACTATTTGCAATATTCACAAGTGTTTATCTAACACATTTAATTCAATTTGTAGACATGGAAATACTTTCCCTTCGTCGTTACCAACTTTACTGGGTGCAGATCAGTTAGTGTTCCCGTTGAAACTTTAGCAGGTAGTAACGTTGTCATTTTACAATGGCTGATTTAAAAAAAACTCAGCTAACAGTGAATAAATAGCCTATATATATATATTCGTACAGCTTTTATTTTTTATTTATCTACTTTATACACATTTATAAATTAGGTCATTATTTAAAAAAATATTACAGTTTCATTAATATTTCAAAATTACTGAAGAATGTAAACAAAAATAATTGCCTCAAGAACTAATCGTTTCAGTGCCCTTCCATTTTGTGATGATCGTTGTATATTTTTGTGGCTCTCTTGGTCTTTGTAAGATTAAAAATTCAATCAACGTTGGTAACCGAGTTTATGAAGAAAAAAAAACGCATCGTTTAGAAGCAGCGAAAAGTCTATAAATTACTTTGTTGTCAATGCAGAAAATTTTTATTCATATCGCTGATATAACTTAAAAAAGTAATGAAGCTACTATTTTTTCACTTGACCTTTCACTTAGGAAAATTTTGCGGATTTAAATCTTTAAACCAGCTCCACAGTAAATGGTCGGTGTCGGTATTGTTCTTGGGGGTTTATGTTGTTAACAGTTCAAGATAGGGACACTATGCACGAAGGCACATCTGTTGGTTGTTGGTGTTGTTGTTGTTGATAGAAGTTGTGGTGGGGGTGGTGGTTGGTTCCAAAAGCATTTCACATCTCAGTTGGCGGTTGGTGTTGGTGCTGCTAGTGCAATTTGAAAAATATTGAACATTTTATCACCTGCACAATGGACTGAACAATCAGGCAATAGGTTGTAATTCCGAGCAGAAGGCAAACGAAATAGTTTTCCCTCTTTTAATATAATAATCTCTTCATTTATATTTATCTTAACATATTTTTCATTCACTGCAAACAAACTTTCACTTCTTCATTATATTTAAATTTTATTCGTCCGACATTTTAGCTACACAATGAAATTGCCTCTGCGTTGTTCGTGTTATTGTTTAATACTCACTCCAAATATCATTCATGCTCACAGAGGGTTTCATATAAATTAATTATCTTCGTTTCCAGTAGTTGTTTATCATTTTTAAATTTTTCGTAGTGTTGGAAACCGCTATCTTTGACATTCACGATTCTGATTAACTAAGCCTGTCAAACATAAAAAAAAACATTTTTGAATCAGTCCAATATTCAAAATTTCTGATGAAAATGTGTGATGTCCAACTTCCCCAGATAAACATGGCAGCAATAATGACGTTACGGCGACGTCGGAGCCATAAAATTTTATTTGTCCAACATTGCCTGAAGGAGTTTCACGGAGAAATGTGACATTGTGGCAGGGCCTTTAGGGAAATACCACGAGAGATATCACAATGCGAGAATGGAGTGGGGAGATCTCGGAGGCTCTCAACATCGAGGTCTTAAGAGCCGACGAGGGTAAGGTGAGGTGAGCACGGAGCAGAGCCAGAATGAAATGGCGGGGGGAACGAGAGATCCCTGAGAAAACCCGCCGACCGGCGGCATCGTCCGGCACGATTCTCACAAGCGAAAATCCGGGAGCGACCCCGCCGGGTATCGAACCTCCGGTTCGCCTGCAAAACGCGAGAGGCGCAGGGGTTGGCGCGTGCGAGGTTGCGCACGCCCGCTGCCCTCGGGACCGTTGCGGCGTCGTCGGAGGCGGCGACGGGAGCAGAGTAGCTGGCGCCCGGGCAGGGATCGTGCACGCCACAAGGATGCACCGCTCACCTTAGAGAGTGCCAGAGAGAGAGAGAGAGGGAGAGAGAGAGAGAGGGAGAGAGACACCCGCCGCTGCTATACATGGCTGCTCCACATACACACCTCGCGGCCAGTCGCGGCCGTGAAAGGAAGGCTGCGCCAGAGATCCCTTCTCGCTGGCTGGGGCGTTCCCCGGAGGAATGCGCTGCAAGAGTCCCCCTCCTGAGACACATCTTCCTCCAACTCTTCCTTTCGCCCGCGCTTTACTCCCTTCTCGCGGGAAGCCCCTCCCCCCTCGCCCAATATCCTACAGCACGCTCTGCCCTTCGAAACTAGACTCCCACTTCTGTAGCGCCCGGTGATCGCAAGACCCAGCCACATAACAGCTGCATTCCGTTAACGGTTACCTCCAACTTTTCTGCAGCCCTGCTGAAGTTCTACTTCCAGAACGTTCATCACCTAATGCAAACATAGCTTAACCAAGTCTACAAAATTACACCGAAGGAACAACGCACTGTATTCGTGCGCACTAACTTTAATAGTATTCTGCATAATAACAATTTATTACTAGGCATTGCCAACACAATTGTTTTCCCGCTGTATTTTATTCATATTAATAATAGATGAAATATTATAATTAATGTATAAAATATAAGTAAAGTTAATGTGACCAAAATAAGGTACTTTTATATTAAGAGAAGTATAAAACGCTTGTGATACACGGTATATTTAGAAAATAACCAAACACGTCTTACATGGATTGATTTTTCAAAGGTTAAATTTAAAAAAGTGTGACGAAACCGTGAATAAATTCTTATACGAGGTGTGTTCAAAAAATAAGGTGACTTGTTATTTTGTGACTTTGTCTCGATACACATTTATGTATTCATCAATATATATTTTGCCCCCTTCAAAGTAATCCCCCTCAGATATAATACACTTGTGCCAGCGCTTTTTACCAATCCTCGAAGCACTTATGATATGCGCATTTTGGTATGGCACTGAAGTCTCCCAGGTCTTTATCTCCTCAATCGTGTCAAACCTCCGTCCTTTCATGAATCTCTTCAGTTTTGGGAACATGAACAAGTCGCAGGGGGCCACGTCCGGTGAATACAGTGGCTGAGACATGATTACGGTGTTATTTATACAGATTCTTTCATCCGTTGTTTGCGGTAGCAAAAAATCGTCAAGCGTACCAAAACACGTCTAACGTTTATATATGTCACAAAAAAAACTAACAATTGCATAATGGCTGATAATTTCAACATGTGTTAGGGACATGTGTGCCAACATAACAATAAAAACAATCGATAATCGAATGTACGTAGCCCTCGAAATTTGCAAAGTCACCTTATTTTTTGAACACACCTCGTATGCAGAAATGAAATGGCGTGGTGGTTTCTTTAATGCTGACGTACACACTCGTATATTGGCTACAGGAGGAAAGAAAAGTTCTAAAATAATACATAGCTGAAACATCTGCGTGTACCGCGAGCTCCAGCAAAAATGGTGTCACTGCCCAATAACGTACCGTCGAAGCCGCGAACGGCTTTACCAGCGCCTGGTAAACCACACACCAGGCGACAGCCCAGACAACAGGGAACCTTTCCCCTTTGTTCTGCCTTCGGCTGTCAAGTTTCAGACTAGTTACTGTAATTTTTCCTTTCCTATTTTACTTTCCGCATTACCATTTTTGGGGTTTTTGGATAATTTTCCCCCTATCTCACTAATCCTGGTTTTTTTTTACGGTGTTCATTTGGTGTTCTACCTTCACCCGCTTCTGTGGAAGAGCGTCTTTTCAGCGCTGGTACACATGATTACAATGCACAATGTTCCTAATATATATATCTATTTCCATATAGTGTCCATGTGTGTGTAAAAAAACCTATTAAATCAAATCAATCAAATCTTTCGCGGCGTGCATTAGCCAATCAGACACAAGGTCAAATCCCAGAACCTGAATGAGTTGATTATTCAGCTAAGATTTCACCTAAAATATCTTCTGACCCGCTCAAGGTATCGAAATTTTTATTTCGAATTCGTAAATAGCACTACGGGGCCTCATAAGACCCCGTCTACGTCTGTTCCGCGATGTACTGTAGTTAGTTACTAAGATATCGATATGAGCTTTTTTTTTTTTTATTGGAATGTATCTGTTTCCTCCTATAGTCGCGAGTTTAGTGACGTCGTTATTTTTTTAATCCGACGAGCACTTTCTGAGATGCAAGGGGGTGTTCACGTGTGTATTCATTTGACTGTAGCTGAGGCGGGGTAGGTTACGTCATCCGCTGGGATGTCCAGCGGAGTGTTCCTGCACAGATATCGCACGCGCTAGTGATACAGTAACACAGGTGTCGAACGCGTGCGAAAGGTTGTTTGTTACTGTTGTTGTCGATGTTGAAGAAAAATTAAACTTGCGTTTAATTCGATGTTCACAGCTTGATTACAATTGATTCACTGAGAAATCGTGTCTGCTGCACGATCCTCACCAATACACGTCGAAGGCCTGCTTGATTCGATGACGCGGCATGTAGAAGCTCTTATTGCAGTCCGCGGGTGCTTTGCAGCATGCTGATATTTTGAAGTAATGTTGTCTCGAAGTTGAACAGTCTGTGGTACAAATACAAAATAACAAATGTTTTCGTGGCAAACACCCTTAAACGGTGATCCTATCATTTAACTAATGCAAATTCTGTAGTAAATCTCAATAAATGTCCCTATTATAGTTTTGACTGTTTCCGCTAAGTACATTTTGCGATAAGGCAGTGCTGAAAGGCAGTTTTGAGCTATGTTAAAGCGCTCGGAAATAAGAATTGTAGAGAGTGTGTATGTGTGTGGGGAGGGGGG
>NQII01003269.1:127574-154131 GCA_002778355.1 Clitarchus hookeri | reverse complement strand
GGGGGGGGGGTTCCTTGAACGTTTGGTTCGTACCTCCTCTAAACTACATTTTATTTTCGTGGATCAGTCATTCCGACGCACGTAAACACGCTGCAACGTGGTTATACGCTCCAGCTACATTGCCCTCTTAAGTAAGTATTCTGTGAGGGGCCGCGGTGACTGAGCGGTCAGACTACTCGCCTCCCACCAAGGCGAATCGGGTTCAATCCCCGACCGGGTAAATCCCGGATTTTCGCAAGAGGGAATCGTACCGGACGATGCCGTCGGTCGGCGGTTTCTATCGGGTATCTCCCGTTTCTCCCAGCCCTTGCATTCCGGCGCTGCTCCATTCTCGCCTCATCGGCTCTCACGACTTCGTCGCTGAGAACCGCACAAATCTTTTAACTCAACAAGCGCTCTGTGGTTGGGGGTTGAGGACTCGGGTTGCCGCGCAGTCGGCTTGCGCACTCCACGCCCGGTAGTACCTGCGCGGCCGCTTCGCAGCCTGGCAGCAGGTCGGTTCCGTGTTGGCAGAGGCAGAGGGGCGGGCGGACCCGGTAGTGCATGCCCGGAGGATGACGTGATCGCCGCCGCAACTGGCGAGGCTCCGCTGACATTTCGGGCCGAGCCGACCACGGCCGCCGGCCTTCCACATCCCACTCCTCCCTCCCTGCCGCGCCGATAAGGTGAGGAGCTTCTTCGACGCCTCCGCCGAGCACGACCGCACTGCCGTCTAGTTAACCCGACCTCCCCCCTCCCCCTCACCTTTTAGCAATTTACCACTCTCTCATACACACACTCTTGCAGCTCGCGCGCACGTGTTACCTGCCACGCGCAGTTATACTACAGTGGGCTCGCTGCTAATTGCACACTTTTAAAACGTCGACCTTTGCAAATATCCTTTTTTTTTTTTTTCTTTGCCCGCAGCTGCATGTGCTTAAACTTATCTACAGGATCCTGTGCGGCCTTGATCTCTACGCGGTGAGGATGCCAGACGGACGATGACTCACGCACGATCCCCAGCATGACTCAGTTTCCCAGAACTGTACAACCAACTGGCTTCGGAACCAAGGTAACATCGTTTAGGTGGAAACGGTTGTTTATCATGGGGAAATCTAACCGTTTCCTAGGCTTCGCCACGAAGCTACCCTGGTGTGGCTTCGCATGGACAATAGAACAAAAAACGAAAGAGAGATTTCTTGACGTTTGCACAGTATGGTGAAGCCTAGGAAAAGGTTCGATTTCCCCGTGATAAAAAACCGTTTCCACCTACACGAATTTACCTGTTTCCGAAGCCAGTGGGTTGCACGGTTCTGGGAAACTGAGTCATACTGGGGACCTTGCGTGAGGCCAGTCACGAGCACAACCACCATAGACATGTTCGATATTAACTCCACAAACCGTCAGTGTACGAGATAAAACGGCGGTCGAAGGCTACGGGACACGATTGAACATGACAATAGTGCTCCTTAAACCACAATATTTTAGACGTCAGTAGGGGTACCAACCTAACTGTGTCAAAGTCAGGTTAAATCAACACACGCGTACACACACACACTTATAGCTAGGGCCAGTGACTTTTCGCGTAAAAATCGGAGCACACAGTAGACTTCAATACAATATATACACCTCAGTTGTTGTTATACATCCATTGGATGCTGGTGCCGTGTCAGTCTTTGACCAAGCCACTCAGGACTAAGTAACTCCGACACTGAACCATCGTGATTCGTGCGCAAACGGTTAACGTGGGCCAGAACATTTTTTTTAGCCAATCAAAGAAACTCGACTACCCTACAGTGTGTTGGACTGTATCTTGTCTTTAAATCTTTTCACGAAATATCACTACCCCTACCTATAGCTAACAAATTACGCAATCGGTTGGAAATTGTTTATCGCTATAAACGTTTACTGTTAACTATACGATTAAACGTAATGTAAATATGTCCATCAGTATTCTTTCTTTACCATCTGTCATGCATGCATGATGCTACTATTCCATTTCACTGGGTCAAGGAGCAAGTGTGGCAGAACCCTCGCGGGGAGGGGGACAGGGGGGTCATATGACCCCCTAATAATGTGCTGTTAGCATCAGATACTCAAAAGGAATAATAAACCCCTACTAAAAACTATATATGACTTCTGTTGTTAATGAATAAATAAAGACCAATCTGCGTATTATTTACAAATTCGATTTCTCTAACATTTTAAATGTTTCTAGTTGAATAGTACAGAACTTCTAGAATTTATACGAACCGATACTTTTTTATAAACGATATCAGTTATCACGTTTAAATTAAAAGAACTGTGTATGTACCGTGCAAGTTTTGAGCAACCCTTAGTTTCAAAACGCTTATAAGAAATGTTCTGTGATATTCTGATATTTGCTAATGTTAACTTTAATTTAAAGTTCATTTAAAATACGCTAATGTAGTTTCCCTTTCTTTTCTTTTATTTTATAATATTGACTACTTACTGAAGAACAACTTCCGCCCCATCCCCCCTGCCAAGGATAATCCTGATACTCTAAAGCAGACTGTTTGTGGTTGGTCTGCAATGGACCTAGCCGAGTCAAAAACGTGATCAGCCAATGATAAAATGGTAACCTAGCTAGAGTGTTGTTGAAGGCACGTTGTCTGTTTTCGAAGTGACAGCAAGTATAACTGGCTTGCGTTTAATGAGCACTTTTTTTAATCAACGGCATATGTTACGTATTTAAATATTTCGAAATCGGTTCACTTTTACTAGCATTAAATATAGTCTAGACGTGTGTCACCTATGTTCCACCACAGCAAAGACACGATGTTATATTGGCCTCTGATGTTCTCAATTACCACCGTCCTATTGGTCAACACCATGTCAGACTTTCATTATTGGCCAGCTGTTAGCCAATGAAGTGCCGAGTTGGCAGTGCCCCAAAAAACGTTATTTCACATGATTTCACTGAATCAATAAGTGAAGGAAAACGGGTGTTTTTTCCTTCCCCAATTCATAAGTTATTAAATGAAGTGACTGTTGAATAAGTCAGATGTTGTTAACGGATTCAAACAGTGAGATTCTCATTGATTCATATTTATAACGTAAGTTTCACCCGAGTGTAGCTCGGGTATAGTTTTAAACTGTCAACTTACAAAATAACCGGAATGTTTCCAGTGATGTAAGCAGCGGATGAGTAAAATTGCTTATATGTAGGGCCAGTGACTTTTCGCGTAAAAATCGGAGCACACAGTAGACTTCAATACTTTATATACACCTCAGCTGTTGTTATACCTCCATTGGCTGCTGGTGCCGTGTCCATCTTTGACCAAGCCACTCAGGATTAAGTAACTCCGACACTGAACCTTCGTGATTCGTGCGCAAACGGTTAACACGGGTCAGAACATTTTTTAGCCAATCAATAATTTGGACGGCCCTACAGTGCTTTGGACTGTATCTTGTCTCGAAATCTTTTCGCGAAATATCACTGCCCCTACTTATATGTCCAAAACTTCGTGCTATAAGTGTAGCACGCAAATCAATTACTGAGTGAAGAGATTCGGGCGGCTCTCAACATCGAGGTCTTGAGAACCGATGAGGCTGAAGCGAGGTGAACACGGAGCAGCGCCGGAATGCAAGGGCGGGGAAAACGGGAGATCCCCGAGAAAACCGGCTGACCAGCGGCACCGCCCGACACGAGTCCAACGTGTGAAAATCCGGGAGCGACCCCGCCGGGAATCTAACCCGGTTCACATAGGCACGACGCTAGAAGTCTGACCACTGCACCACAGCGGCCTCTATTACGTGAATAATTAGGCTCCTAATAATTTTACAGTAACATTTCATAGTCCATGGTAACGTTAGCTTTCAATACGGAGGAATGATTCGAAATAGGCAGAACATTATAGGCTGTTCACGGATAATTGAACACTTTTTGAAATCAACCTTTGAAAAATGATAAGCTCCTGTCTACATATGTTTTTAATATAGCACGGACTGGCATACACCCAATAACGTTGGTAACGACGGAGAGAGAATAGTTGCGTGTCTTAACGTTGAATTAAAAGTGTTGGTTAAACGTTTGTAAGCACGGAAATAATTTATTTCACTTTCTGTTTTTAATGTATATAATAGTAATAAACAAATTTGTAAAATGTTTAATTTTCTAATATTTTACAGTACCTGATTGGCGCATGACTAAAGAGACGAGGCACGTGACAACGTTAACATCACATATGATGGAAGAATACAAAAAAAATCCGTACTTGTAGATCTGAAGCGGGACTTTCAAAAGTGCTCAGTTTACCGTGAACAGACTACAACAATATTTTTAATGTTACCGTCAAACTCTCCCGACTGCTGCCCCTGTATCAACCGAACTAACTGTGGTTCCAACAGACAACTTTTATTTCCCCGCACAAAGCAGAAAGACATATCTAAGCGTGGCTTTCGAAAGTGTTCAAGCGTGAGTCAGCTGCTGCGCCCACGCAGACTCGGCAATCCTCTTACTTCTCCCTGTAAGTGCTTTTATTTTTCTCGCAAGGACGTCTCTAAAGGAAAAGGAGGGGGTCCTTGAGGGAGTTAAGGCATCGCCCTTTTCCCAATCCACACATGACCTAACTTTTTTTAAAAATACATTCGTTAATATTTTTTAAGGTTTATATTGTAAAAAAAAAAATTAAGGTAAAATTTTTTCACGTGTAAGGGAAGCAAATCACACTTACATGTAAGGGAAATCTACCCCGAAAATGTAAAGGAATAATCCCCAATATGTAACGCAAGAGAATATTTCCTGACAGGTGTATGGAAAAAAAAATCGACAACAGTCATAGCAATCTACCTTTATGCGTAAAGAAAAGTTACTCAGCGTATGTAATGCAAAATCATACACTGTGTATTGCAGTATTCCCTTAGGTCCTACACACGATACATCGACCATAGTCTAGGCATTTCTTGCTCATTTATCCTTGCATAATTTCACAAAGACTTACTGTTTCGTAACTGTTATTGCTTGATTTTTAAAACGTGTTTAATGAAGCCACGCAAACATTTCTGCATTTACAAGAAAGAGCCAGTTAAACTGTGAAACTTGCTATGAAAATATCGAAAGAAATGTTGGTTTTTCATTGAATATATTTTTGTAATCTTATAGAACTGCGTACTATTTCTCCTTTTTACTAGCTTTTGCATCTGGGCGTGCTTTTCTCGTTTTTACTGGCCTTGCTAACGACCCCAAAGTTTTACGCTTATGGTGTAATCAGGATGGCTAAAGTGCCATCTGAAAAAAAGCACACTCATGACTCAACCCACTGCTTTCACGTCATCTGAAGGTAACGTTGTGCTGTACTCAGTCAGAGAGGTTACCGCCATTTTCTGTTACAGCATGTTAAAATGCTTTTAAACTGATAGAAACTTTAGCGTTTTACTTTACGTTCAGGTTCCTTTCACGAAATCACCAATATGCAATACGAACTTAATGTTAAAGTTCAGACAACGAAAATCAGTTTTGTAGTTTTCGCAAAAATGTGAATCTTGCAAGCTAAGTCATTATGTACCACCAATGAATTAACTTATATGCCTAGTGATTAAAATAATGAATGGCATTAATACATATATTCCTTCCACCTAACATCTGAAATACTAATTGCAGCAGTCTGATTAACAGCACCTTCATGAACTGGAACTGTTTTCGAACAAATTATATGACGCGGATCCATTTCAGCCAAACTGGTAAACGTCGGGTTACATGCATTATGACTCTTACGGTAAAAACAGAACTCCAAAAAGTCGCCTTCCTGCTTTAGCTGTAATTAGCATTTATTCATCGCCTGTTTTGTTTTCTCGTAAGAATATGAAGTTTCAGCTTGGAGATGAAATATGGATTTATAGGAAGGTAATTGATACAACCGGATATTTGCATTTTCTTGGCCATGTAGAGCTTGTGTATATTGCATAGATGACAATAAAGTTTGCTTGACCGAAATCGGTTCAGCGGTTTTTATTTTGTTGTGACATAACCTCAACACTCAACAGCGGCTCGTTACGTACACTAAATCTACTGTACGGTGTCGCGTTCAAGATTTTTAGCCTTAAGATAACAGCTGCGAAATTTTTCTAAGTCAGTAACCTTGAGATGACGCTTATCTTATCTGCTTGCTGGGTTTCACATATATTGTGCTCATGTTATCTGTGTTTGTTATCTTATTAATAGATGACGTCTTAGTGCAAGAGTGACATAACTCTTAGTCCCTGTTGAGACTACGCTCAGACAGAGGTTAGTACACAGTCACAGTTTTGAAGGTGTTTTGTAAATTAATATCTTTCATAAGAACGTAGGCATCGGAACAAGTTATTTTTTATAAAAGGGCGTTCGTCCAAAAATAAAAGGAAAAACAGGTGAAATCTGTTTTGGGACTTTTTTTGCAACCCCCATTTTTGTATAAAAACCCCTGTTTTGAGCTTCCATGCGGTTGCATGTTTTTTTAAGTATTTAACTGCTTCTGAAACGAAACATTTGTTGGAGGGTGAAAACACAGATGTGTGTCACGTGTTGGAGTGCAAAGAGCGGGAGAAAATCGAGCACCCTGAGAAAACCTACCATTGGCCGACAAGTTTACTAGCGGTATTTCTGTTTTCCTCGCTTTGCATTCCGTCGCTCCTTCATTTCCATCTCAACTTGCTGTTAATCGGCCTGCAAACCTTTCAACTCATTCTCTTCCAGATGGTACGAAATAAAGAAATAAATGCAACGGACATGCGCGTGATACACAAATTCATAATAAACGCTCAATTGTTTATCATTGTGTATCATTATCTATCTTTAGTTAGAGCATAAAAGGCATACGTGAGATAGGAACACGTCCTGAATTTGACCACTCTAATCTTGATACTCATCCAGAACTACGAAGGAGAACAAATAAACAAAAAATTAGTTATTATGTTTAAACTGAATTAATTTATCGTGTTACCGACAAAGAAACGTAGAGTTTTCATAATTAATCTCATGAATGAAATGAACGGCATAAATTTATAGCATTCTTTAAATTGAACAAAGCACAAATTATATTTAAAAATTTTATCACTCTCTTCTATAACGTTTTCATATTGCTGCCGCAAACACGTCTTAAATTTCGTCTTTTTACATAAAGGAACTAATGAGAAACCATTCTTAGGGTATGCGCAGCTCTTAATAAATTTGGCACTTCAACTAAAATCTTCCCCTAAAACAATACTTTGTTACTGCATTTATCAAATTTATTTATATCTGTACGAAATTATTAGGAGTTGTCCACACTATAACCACTGTTCCACAGTAGAATATGAGCAATAAATCGGCCAAAGTCATACTGTGTTTCGTCGATAGCATTTTTCCCTAGTTTTTCAAAATAATTGGGCATCTCAGTCATAGTCACAAAAATTTTATATATTTATGTTATATTCAACAATAATATGAATAATGATGCCAAACTGGTGAGGCTAATAATTCATATACTTGTATTTAAATGTGAAGAAGAAAACTTTTGAGTTGTAACATTGAATGTTACTCACTTACTATGGTGAACCAATTTAATAATACACAATGTTTATGGGGTTTATAACCAGAGCGATGTTACTGTTTTTGAATATTTAATTACAGCTTTAACATAACGTTTGGTTAATCCTAAAACCTCGTAACTCCATTTGAGGAAATAGTAAAAAAAAAAACTACTTTTTATTATTTTGCAACTATAGCAACATGATACATAGTAGACCTAAACGGTTTTACCAGCAGACGAACATTGAATATAATACACAAATTACACCCAGAATCGAACGCTGAGCTGTACCTGGATTTATGCGTTTTCAGAAGTAAGCAGATAATAATTTTGTTCATTTTGGCAAGTCAAAAATTTACAGATCTATTAATATATATTTTAAAAAAAACTCAAGGTCCTAAAAAATGTACTTAAACTTTTAATCAGTTATAAGGAATTTTTTTAATGTTTACTAATTGAATAGTCCAGAAGAATAATGGCTCTCTGAAACAATTTTTAAGACTTTCCATATACTGGTATATCAGTTTACTGAACTTTGAGTCAAATTTTTGGCATATATTTTGCAGTTTTTTATAAATTATGGTACTACCAAGATCATATCTGAAAATATATTGAGACGTTATTGTATGTGAGATGAGTACAGACAATTATATCGGAAAATCTCATCTGAGAAAACAAACATCAAAATAGCACAACATATTATTAACTAACACCTGGCAACTGCATTACGTTAAATCTCAGGGCTGGGTGCGGCCAATTAGTTATTGTCATTTAGGTGGCTAGTATTCTAGTTAAAAATCCCCGAGACCAATTAACTACTAGCTGAGATTACTATGTTTAAATATTTCAGACCGAGAACGTAATAAATGATGTATTACAATCCAATCCAGAGTGTTATTATTTCAACGAGTAGCTTGTTTCGTGTAACAACTTCGTTCGTTGTAGTGACTATATATCTTGAACAAAGCTTCGATTACAATCGCAAGATAAAGCGAACGATCTATAGACTTCGTAACATGCCACTTACCTAGGAATTTACGGGCGCTACAACCCAGCAGATCGAGTCGTTCGTATCACAATATTCAGTATGATGCACGTCGTAGCGCACAATTTCGTAGGCAGCCTATTCTTGAAGTAGCTCTTGAACGCGCTCGCCAGCAGAAGGTAATCGAAAGCCGTCATTGCTCCAGAAGAATTATCACGTGTGGGTTTACAACTCCTGACGGGCCAAGAACTTCATTTAAATGATTGATGATCTCTCAATGGCTGTGCACGTCTTATTCAGAAATTGGTAACAGCGTCCACGTGCTAATATGCACCGTAATTAAAGACTGGCAAGAAAAAAAAATATATTAGAAGTTTTGCTCGCGTCTGTTTTCAAACTACAACAATCGGCATGCGAAACTGCAAAATTTACGGAATTTATCAGGCAGCCTTTTTCTTGTAACAAGTTCTTCTTTCATTCAGGCGAATGATTGCCACCGTTGTGAACGTAATATTTTGTCTCGTGTAATTGCAGGAATTTCGAACACCTTCAAACTTGCTTTCTAAAAATCCATCTGAGATGAGTCCCAGTTTAGAAGTCTCAGAAGTAACAAGTGAGCACTTCCACACAAATGCTGTATTTTGTCAACTGAGCATGAACTTAGATTTGAAAATTGACTTTATCCCACGTTGTATATTTTAAATTATCATATGCGTTAACCATGTCAACGAATTAAAAATATCTGATATTTATTCGGCCGACAAACCAGTATCGGTTGTCATTTTTTTTTTTATAATTTCTAATAAGGGAAAGGCTTTTTCGTAATTTTGTCTCTCATTAGGTTTAATTCTGTTTTTGAACATAACGTTTAGAAAACTAACATTTTAGTTATTATTTTTGTTATAATAATTAAGAACCAAGGCTACAATAACCAAACTTCCATTGGCTTGATATAATTTTATATATGGCACCAATTACATGATTTTTCTTTACGGCTTTATGCGATGGTGGCGTTTCATCTTAGCTAAAATTAAATAACTAAACTAATATAAACCACTAAAACTTCCTAGCTTCAGCTTCACTAAAATATCAACAAATTGTATGTAAGGAAAAGGTATACGTGGGTTTACAAAACGATGCATAGAGATGACGTAGTGCACAAAGTTTCATCAAAATCTAAAATGCGGTGAATTATAAAACAGTGATGGGCATTCTTGGATTTAATTTATATTGTTAAGTTTTTAATTTTAAAACTATGTTAAATATAGGGGAAAATTATTTTGCTTCAGATTAAATTATCATAGAATTGAACATGGTTGTAAAATTTGTTCTTGCAACCTGTTCTAGTAAATACTCATAATCACTGCGATTCCTTTTGCTCCGACCATCCTGCTAACTCCATATCTACCTAAAACGTAACAATCTATCTATAGTCTCTCCACGGTTTACTGAGCAGTTTTGAAAGCTCTGCGTAAGACCCTTAATATCTACTTATATCTAATGATCTCGCTGTTGAAGAAACTTTATACCCTTCCTATAGGCTGTTCACGGTAAAGTAAGCACTTTTAAGGCACTGCTAAATTTTTCCTTTAAACCAATTTCTAACTTTCCGTCACTTTTTAATATAAACAAAGCCATGGGACTAATGAACATACTGTATACATTTTACCATTCTCGAAAGTTAACGTGTGAGGCTGAAGTAAAATATACTAATTAGTGGTTAATGCCTGTTGGGAGGCCTTAAAGATTGCTCACTTTACCGTGAATAGTCTATACCTACACATCTATTTATAAGCTCGTTGTATGTTCTTCCGCCATATATGAAATTAACATTATCATGGTTCCGATCACGTTACTCAGGTGTTGGTCAAGTTAAACAGTAAAATTATTATAAAAATTAATATTTTTACAAATTTAATAATTCTTACGCTTTCGTGCGTAAAAAAAACAGAAAAATGTCATTACAGTTAACGTAACATTCACGTCATTAATGTTTGTTTACCTAACACTTTTAATAAAAAAACGTTATCACAAGGACACGTGGAACTTCATTCCCTCCCATCGTTACCAAATTTACTGGGCCCATGTATATGTATGCAGAGGGTCAGTGGCATTTTTCAAAGCTTGATTTTAAAAGTGCTCATTTAAATGTGAACAGCCTATGACTATGCGTGTGTGAACGTGTTTAGGAAACACGTGGACAAACTCGGGCACATGGTTTGTGACCAGAAAAGAGGAACATATAAACAGTAAACCCATGGTAGATCTCAAATAACAAGGGCAGTAGAAGCCCTTGAACGCGGAGGGCGACAAGCACATTACGTGGGATATCGTGCAAAGTACTTGCGTTAGAGGAACACAAATTGCTATACGGATTACGTAAACCAAGATCTTGGATAAAAGGAAGGTATGGTATGTCGTACACACCTCTATCATGTAAGTAATGGGGGTTGGCACCTTTGATTGCATACAAGATTTACACCGTGAGGTTAACCTTAAAACCTCTGGTGAACTGAAACGGTCAGTAATTATGTCAGCTCCGACACACGTTGCTATTCGCTGTTCACGATTAATTAAGAACTTTTGAAACCAAAGTTTAAAAATCGACACTGTCCCTACCTGCGTAAATCGCATTTTAACGGGCGCAGTGACTGGTATGCACTAAAAAAAAAGGCTAACAACGGAGCGAGAAGTAGTTCCGTATCGTAACGCTAAATAAAACGAGTTTCGTAAACATGTGTGAATAAATGAATTATTTAGTTTGCTTCTTGTTGTGTTTAATTTTTGAAAGGTGAGAATTAGCGAATTCGTAAAACATTTAATTTCGCAATAATTTCATGATTTCACTTGACCGACGCATGAATAAAGTGATCAGGCTCATGGCAATGTTACTATTACTTATGGTGGAATAATACACAACGTGTATGCAATTAGATCTTATGCAGGGCTTTAAAAACTGCTCCGTTTACCGTGAACAGCTTATAGGAACCGTTTTCTCAAAATGAGCCCACAAATAAGGGCCTTTATTTTTCGGATGTCTTCATGACACGTGGAAGACATTAGATATCATTACGCCTAAAGTAAGTTTGTTGTCCATAGGTGTTGGGCGTGTTTTATACTACACGCACACGGAGTTTTAAGTCTTTTCTGAATATATATAAGTTGAAGAAAATGATAAAAAGTTTAAAGGGTATTTTTCGTAATGTCGTAGCGCCCATTTAATACTAAGCAACCGAACGCGGCACACGGTGTTGGCTTACCGCCGAGGCAGCCATCGGGAGGAGAGATTCTGCCTCCCCAAGTGAAAGTGCCGAGTCTTTATTTCATCCAGTGAAAGCACCAATGTCATCTCCGTCGAATCACGATGGCACTCGGCACCGAGATTCCGCCTGCTGCGTGCCCATTCTCTGCTGGCCTTAGCCCGAGTCTTCTCGCCGCTTCCTTTCGTTGTATCCAGTTACAATACGACTTTGCGACGGAACTGAGAGATGAGTGCAGATAACCTTGCACGGGCACAGAGGAGGAAGGTCGGTATTCCTATTAAGTATGGGCCTTGACCGAAACGGAATCCAACCGCGAAGAGACGACACTTGCCGTAAGCTGTAGAATCCGCCCAGATTCCATTTCCGCCAAACGCAAGGACATCTTGGTGCAAGAACTCTGATGCTAGTGAACACACGCTCTCTAAGAAGCAGGTGGGAAATTTTGAACATCGGAGTATACGTGCATTTAGAATACACTATAATAAAGTTTTTTTTTTCATACATACGTTGTAGCACATTATCTTAGGAAACAGTCAAGATCCCATCTTTGTACAGTATCGATGCTCAACATTCCAGTGTTTTGCAGTCTGATATAGGGCAAAGTTTCCATACCAGGTATAGAATAATTACTTCTAATTCAGTTTTGGAAACTTAGTAAAAAGTTTTTACAGTGAATATTTCGCCAATTTGGCTACCACTGTACGACCTCAGACCAAAGTGGAAGGTGTTCCCAAATCGCAGAGCATTAACTGATAGGGACTTTGTTTACTGATCAACTACTTGTCTAGCTGGAGATCCACTGTTATATATATATATATATATATATGTGTGTGTGTGTGTGTGTGTGTATATATATATATATCTAGACTAAGTAGAATGTGTTGGGGTTTATCAGACGAAAAAAGAATATATGGCGATCACGTAAATATTGCATTTCCTTTGACGATGTAAACCTGCCACTGTACGGCCCATAATACCGTAGCTGAGCCCATAACACAGCGTACGTACTTATTGTATGGTAATACTTGGATTACACACTGGATGATTTACTTTGGGGCTTTAAGGGGGCGCTTCTTCCTGAAGGGGCATCCTTAATAAGTCGAGGTATTCTTGATTGTGCTTTTTGATGTTTATGTTCATAAGTTTACGTCTGGAGCCATGTTTATGTATACGTGATTAGATACTAGCCTGTAACTACTGCAGCCTCCATTTCAATCCCAGGCTCTGGAAGGCGGCAATATTTAGGACGGATATTCTTAAGTGTGACGTGTGTTGTGGACAGACACTGTCGTGGTGAGGCGGCTTTTCTCGAGGCACTCCCGTTTCGTCACCAGTCTTCATTCTGTCGCTGCACCACCTCCATACCACCTCTAACTTCGTCCATTTTTTTTTTGGGCTGGCCGAAACGATAGGTCTAGCCGTCGGGTAGACAACCAGCTATACTTAAGTCTCCCGCCTATCTGAAGCGCGGGAGCGATAAGGGCGACACNGGCTGGCCGAAACGATAGGTCTAGCCGTCGGGTAGACAACCAGCTATACTTAAGTCTCCAGCCTATCTGAAGCGCGGGAGCGATAAGGGCGATACGGCCACGCGCACCAAGTGTGTCATCGCCGCTAAACGCAAAGGCTCTGAACTGGCGTGCAGTGTTCTCGTCGCACTGCGTGTACCTATGGGACTTTCAGCGGTGAACCTATTATTTTATTGGTGGAAAGTCTGCAGGATGATTCAGTGCAGGGCCCTTGAGTAGTTTTGTATGTATCTTGTGTGTATTTTGAGATGTAGCGCTTTGAAAAGGCAGTTTTTAGCTGTTCGGGAGTACTCTGAAATGGTCTCTCTAACGTGTGCTACTTTTTTAAAGCACTCAACAGCCCTCGCCTGAAGCGTGTGTTCCTTTCGTAAATCAGCTCATTGGCCGCGTGTTTAGTAGTTTCGTGGGAAAAACGTGAATTTCGAACACTCTGTAACACAGTTCAAGCACCAGGTAGGCGGGAACCTTAACGTTAGCCTCTTCTCTGCCACGTTTATCCTTCGTTAAGGCGGGAACAAAGCGCAGATTTTACCACATGTACAATTGTGATAAAATCGTATAGCTTCTCGAGTCCAAGCTGACCCTACTCCCGTGCCGTGAAGGATGGCTTCAACTTCGTAGCAGAAGTAATGTGTATACGTCTATAGGAACTGCTTGTCTCTCGATGGATTTAAATTTTGTGAAGTAACTGCCTAGCTAGTCTTCATCGGGATATTTAGTTTTACCCAGTAAACGAGTTTATAAATAATCATAAATAACATGAGCTGCAAAGCCCATAGCCAACAAGTACTATAAAATATTTAAATGCCATGGGTATTCCCTTCTGTCCCTCTGTGTATCTCTTGCAACTGTCCCGATCAGTCGGATTAGGGCGAAGGAAAGATCCTATATTCAAGTGCGGCAATGAGTTGTCGGCCTTTCGAAAATTTCGGATACTTATGATTTGCATTATGTATGCCTTATTGCGGGGACCAAGTGTTATTTTTTGTGCATGTCTAGTGTCTGAATGAATTTAGTTATCCATGCAAACTTCCTAGTCACCTGCACACTGTTCGCGGTGATCTCAGAGCCATTTATTTGGCTTTCAACATTCCCTACTTCGTCACTTCTAACTTCATAATTCAATCAATTACAGTTTGCCACTTCCGAAGATTAAGTACGATCCACGTAGTTCTTTGAGTATGGAGTACCGTTTTTTTTTTTTAATTTTGTGGCAATTTTAAGGGTGAATTTGTTGGACCTTCCCCATCACCGAATCTGGTCAGGTGGGAATTAAAACCAAAGGTAAAACAACTTCCAAATAAAAAAAGTTCAACTATAAAAGTAATTAAAATGCAGTAAGTAAAATTCAGTATTTATGTAGACATGTAAAAAATAAAAATAAACAACAGATTTCAGTTTAAAATAACAATTAATATTTATGAAAAAATTGAGATAATATATTTACGCACATAAGAATAAAAATTTTCACAAGAAATAATTACTAAAAATTGACGAAAACACAAAACAAAGAAAACTAAAATCTCAGCAATCCTATCGATATGAACGTCCGAGTGGCCGAAATCTATGGTTGTTTTTCCCGCAACCAATTTCGGCAATGGAGCTCCCTCCATTCCTACACCACAGCCGCCATGGGTGGTTCGTGGAGGTAATGGATACTTAGCAGTATGACGGACGAATGTACCCCAAGCGTAAACATAGGGTCGAGACCAGGTCATCTGATCGGCCGATGAGAAACACGTGATATCCTCGGCTCGCAGGTAGTCGTCCACCAGGAGCCCGACGTGAACAGGCGTTGTCATCCACGGAAATCGAAAGTACATCTTTTGTACTCCTGGAAAGCTTGGCGTACTGTTTGATGGTTAACGTCTGCATACGCCTGGACTGATAGGGCCAGGGCAAAGTTAGCATTAAAACTTCACGTAGCATACACAGTTACAATGACGAACTCCGACACCATATAACTAGAGACCAGAAAAATTCGCGAGTTCAATGACCTGCAGGCTAGACTCTCCAGTCTTATGCACAAACATGCCGATTACAAATGCACATTGGTTGTCTGCTGTCACAGTAGAAGGCGACGATTGGGCCAGCCTTCTCCAGGAGGTGTCAAACACCGTNTGTGTCATCGCCGCTAAACGCAAAGGCTCTGAACTGGCGTGCAGTGTTTAAGTCACATTGCGTGTACCTATGGTTCTTTCAGCGGTGAACCTATTACTTTATTGGTGGAAAGTCTGTAGGAAGGTTCAGTGCAGGGCTCTTGAGTTGTTTTGTATGTATCTTGTGTGTATTTTGAGATACAGCGCTTTGAAAAGGCCGTTTTTAACTGTTTTGGAGTACTCTGAAATGGTCTTTCTAACGTGCGCATTGGCCGCGCGTTTAGTAGTTTCGTGGGAGAAACGTGCATTTCGAACACTCTGCAACACAGTTCAAGCACCAGGTAGGCGGGAACCTTAACGTTAGCCTCTTCTCTGCTACGTTTATCCTCCGTGAAGGCGGGAACGAAGCGCAGATTTTACCACATGCACAACTGTGATAAAATCGTATAGCTTCTCCAGTCCAAGCCGACCCTACTCCCCCGCCGTGAAGGATGGATTCTACTTCGTAGCAGAAGTAATGTGTATACGTCTATAGGAACTGCTTGTCTCTCGATGGATTTAAATTTTGTGAAGTAACTGCTTAGCTAGTCTTCATCGGGATATTTAGTTTTACCCAGTAAACGAGTTTATAAATAATCATAAATAACATGAGCTGCAAAGTCCATAACCTACAAGTACTATAAAATATTTAAATGCCATGGGTATCCTTCTGTCCCTCTGTGGATCTCTTGCAACTGTCACGATCAGTCGGGTTAGGGCGAAGGAAAGATCCTAGATTCAAGTGCGACAATGAGTGGCCGGTCTTTCGAAAATTTCGGATACTTATGATTTGCATTATGTATGTCTTATTGCGGGGACCAAGTGTTATTTTTTGTGCACGTCTGGTGTCTGAATGAATTTAGTTATCCATGCAAACTTCCTAGTCAACTGCACGCTGTTCGCGGCGATCTCAGAGCCATTTATTTTACTTTCAACATTCCCTTCTTCGTCACTTCTATCTTCATAATTAAATCAATTACGATTTGCCGCCTCCAAGATTAAGTATGATCCGAATAGTTCTTTGGGTATGGCGTACTGATGGTTTTTTTTTTAAATTTTGTGGCAATTTTGTGGGTGAATTTGTTGGACCTTCCCCATCACCGAATCTGGTCAGGTGGGAATTAAAACCAAAGGTAAAACAATTTCCAAATAAAAAAATTTCAACTATAAAAGTAATTTAAATGCAATAAGTAAAATTCACTATTTATGTAGACATGTAAAAAATAAAAATAAACAACAAATTTCAGTTTAAAATAACAATTAATATGTATGAAAAATTTGAAATAATATATTTACACACATAAGAATAAAAATTTTCACCAGAAATAATTACTAAAAATTGGCGAAAACAAAAAACAAAGAAAACTAAAATATCAGCAATCCTATCGATATGAACATCCGAGTCGCCGAAATCTATGGTTGTTTTTCCCGTAACCAACTTCAGCAATGGAGCTCTCTCCATTCCTGCACCACAGCCGTCGTGGGTGGTTCGTGGAGGTAATGGACGCTTAGCAGTATGACGCACGAATGTACCCCAAGCGTACTCATAGGGTCGAGACCATGCCATCTGATCGGCCGATGAGAAACACGTGATATCCTCGGCTCGCAGGTAGTCGTCCACCAGGAGCCCGACGTGAACAGGCGATGTCATCCACGGAAATCGAAAGTACATCTTTTGTACTCCTGGAAAGCTTGGCGTACTGTTGGATGGTTAACGTCTGCATACGCCTGGACTGATAGGGCCAAGGCACAGTTGGCATTAAAACTTCACGTAGCATACACAGTTACAATGACGAACTCCGACACTATATAACTAAGATACCAGAAATATTCGCGAGTTCAATGACCTTCAGGCTAGGCTCTCCAGTCTTATGTACAAATATGCCGATTACAACTGCACATTGGTTGTCTGCTGTCACAGTAGAAGGCGACGATTGGGCCAGCCTTCTCCAGGAGGTGTCAAACACCGTGCGGACCAATGGCTGAAGTTTTATGAACACACGTGTTTAGAATTATAGCTTGTTCCGAAATGAATCCACGAATTTTTCAGGTATCTATATATAACACATGCGCTGAGGCCTCGCTACAACTATGAGACGCTTAACTTGTTGCTACACTTAGTACCAAAAAAATTAGGACCGCATAGCTGATAGAGTTTTCTGTCGAAAGTAATTATGTTTTATTCAGCTGAGAGATAATTTAAAAAAAATTGATTTAAGTCGTGGCTGTTAACGTCACTTTAAAACATTCCGAAATTTTCGAGATTGCAATGCTTTAGAAATATAGGAAAGAAAATAACTGGCCCGGGAATAACGTCAAATATACACACTTTTTTTAACTCATAAAGAAGTTTCTCACTTGACATCATAGCAGATTATTTAGGGCATCTGATTGGCCAACTAATGCTTTGTTTAAAGAAGTGCTTATCGCTATGACCGATTTTAGTTTGTCGTATTGATTTATATAGGTGTTTAACTCGTGTGTGTATTAATGTGCTGCAAAATGTTAACGTCAATTGTGTCCGGCACTTTACAGAGCCATTACCAAACACAGGTTCACGTATGAGCCCAACATGACACCACTCCAGACCAAGTTCCCACCATTTCTTTAATGGTTCTCTTCAGTGATTTCACCTGTACTGTACTTACTCCACCATTCTGACCATTTCTAAACAANCCATTTCTTTAATGGTTCTCTTCAGTGATTTCACCTGTACTGTACTTACTCCACCATTCTGACCATTTCTAAACAAGCCTGAACTCACATGTAAAGAGGAGACAGTCCCGTTCTGCCATTGCCCATGCTCGATGTTCCATGCGCCTTTACAATCTGCCAGTTTTGTGGTCAATAAATAGTTTTGGGATGATTTTCGCAGGTTTCCAGGCAGTATCTTACTTATGTGTCAGCATACGAAATCCCCTAGAAATTGCCCGTAACTGCTGCTGCACTCATATCGCAACGCAACGAGGTTGTTTCTCGCGCTTTAACCGAGTCGTCCGGAATCGATGACGAAATAACGACCGTCTTGTGGTGTCGTACTCCTTGGACATCCACTGCTCGCTGAGGACCGACTAAACCTTCCCGTCCTGTCGAGACGTCTTGTCATAATCTGTATATGACACTCCACAGAGCGTTCATGGCTTGTCACATTCTCATGCGAGTTTGGCGTGTCTCCAGTAGTCTCGTGAATCTTCCTCNCTCCACAGAGCGTTCATGGCTTGTCACATTCTCATGCGAGTTTGGCGTGTCTCCAGTAGTCTCGTGAATCTTCCTCTCGTGACGTCGTTAGTTACAGCTTCGTGCCACGGGAAGGGCAGGCAGTTATTAATTTTTCCGTTCACAAAAAAGTTACTTTTAGAACAATGTATGTTAAATTGCCGTCCATGCCCACAAGTCTGGGCCTTCTTTGATATATCGGCGTGTGGGTGCGTGTGAGTTTTCTGTACGTCGCGTGTGCGCCGAATTAGGTCCGAGTAAAACTTATCACTTCCGGAATTGCCACCTTACATTCGGACACTGCGTTAGATATAGAAACGTGCTGTGTTTACTTACCAACTTATACTTCCCTAAAAGTGATCGAAATTGATATTTAAATCAGGGGTGAACAGCAGTAGGTATCTTAATGGTATCTGCCCGAAAAATTTGTTTTTTTTTGTATTTTATTTTCTGTCTCGTTTCCGATTACCATTGTGATTATAAAAAATGCTCTCATATTTACTTAGGGCGAAAATATTAATGCAGAGTCTTGTCCGGTAGAAACCTGCGCAAAGCTAAGTTTGCAATCACGTACGCATTCAGCCACGTACCATGTCAAGGGAAAGTCCGTTACCATAAACGCAATGTATCATTGCGAAATAGTAATCATTCGAACAGCCTCGACACGAAACCGGCACTGCTCGTGAAGGAGTCGCAGATGACCCGTCGCAACGAACCGTTTGCGATTACCGTCGAGATACACGACTCAGCAGTTCTCAAAGCAGAACGAGCAACGAATATTTTCAAGAACGTCGCGCATATTTATGATGACTGAGGAAGCGCCATAACGAAAAGGCAAATTACCAGGCACTTAAATGGAAGCTAGCGCCAAGTTCCTGTATCAACGTTGCAGCTGTGGGCAGCTGAGGCAGTATGGCCACAGAATAAGTACATAACCTGAAGCAAAATTAGTGGCCGCGGTGGTGTAGTGGTTAGACTACTCGTCTACCATCTAGACGAACCGGGTTCGATACCCGGTGGGGTCGCTCCCGGATTTTCGCGTGTGGGAATCGATACCTCTGGTCGGCGGGTTTTCTCGGGGATCTTCCGTTTCCACCGCCCTTTCATTCTGGTGCTGCTCCATACTCGCTTCGCTTCACCTCAAGACCTCGATTTTAAGAGACGCCCAAATCTCTCCACTCACTCGCTCAGAAGCCAAATGGCGCTCACTGGCTTCGCGAAGCTGTGGAAACGGGCCTTGAGTGTGACTGACTGTTACACGTTATGAAATGCTCCCTATTGGTCGGACTCCCACGTGGCAGGTTAGGTCTTCAGAAACTGATTTGAAATACAACGTCCCGTCGTATTGCTGGCCAGTGGGACCATTTTCCTTGCGCGTGTCGCTGGAGTTCGAATACACGCTGTTCACGATTAACCGAACACTTTTGAAAGTCCTGCTTAAGATCTAGTTTTCTCCTCGTATCGTATCCCCCCGCCATATAGGCCCTATAAATGTACAGTGAAATTATCATTATCACTTTATTAATACGTCAGTCAAATAAAAATGTAAAATAGGAACGTTAACGTGATACTAATACACCAATTCGATTTCTAGTGTGTATAAAGGAAAGAAAAAAACTTAATTTGCCATAAGTATAAAAATATTACACAAGCTTTACAGCATTTTCCAGGAATTGGGAAGGAAACTCCCTTTACGAAAATCAACGAAGGAACAAAACTCACAATTTTCCGAATGCATGTTAGGTATGCAACATGCAACCTGTGTTAATGAATATGTGTAGGGCCAGTGACTTTTCGCGTAAAAATCGGAGCACACAGTAGACTTCAATACAATATACACAACTCAGCTGTTGCTATACCTTCATTGGCTGCTGGTGCCGTGTCAGTCTTTGACTAAGCCACTCAGGACTAAGTAACTCCGACATTGAACCTTCGTGATTCGTGCGCAAACGGTTAACACGGGTCAGAACAATTTTTAGCCAATCAAAGAAGCTGGACGACCCTACAGTGCTTTGGGCTGTATCTTGTCTCGAAATCTTTTCGCGAAATATCACTGTCCCTAAATGTGCTTCAGATACTTCAGTTAGGAGCTAAAAACCTAGCATTTACATGTCGGTGCTCACATACTTTATTATAATTACACACTTCTCCTCTGCCAAACATCCCACTTTAGGAATATAAGACGAGTGGCCTAAAATAATTGCGCGTTCCAGGAGACTTGGAGTTCCCTCTCCAGCAAGTTAAGCTGAAGGTAGGAACATCCCCCCGGTGATTCCATATCAGCACGTAGATGAGGGGATACACAGAAATATACAGGATGATTCTAGATGATTCTAAAATCATGGGACAAGCATTGAGGGGTGGTAGAGCTCACTAAAATAAACAATTACTGTATAGGAATATATGAGTGGAAGTTACGCGTTGAGGCACAAACACAAAAACATAACACATTAACGGAAACATAAAATGTTCATTAGCAGCATACTTAACGAGTGATTCCGTACAGAAAATGTTAAAACAGTTGCTGGAAATGCATCCACCAACAGTCACGCATGCTTGGCGACCTCTACATACGGCGTGATTGGCTGACAATGGTGGCGTCCGTGAAATACCCGACGTATTTGAATATGTTCACCAATCTCTCCACCGACGCTACCAAGCTTGCATTACTGTCGGTGGTAGCAATTTTGAGCAATTATTATAAACACTTCTGTAAAAAGGCATTTAGCGGCGACGTTGTAAATAAACAGTGTGTTGCATTTCATGTGTTATTTTTGTGTTTGCGCCTCAACGTGTCACTCCCGCCCATATATTCCTATACAATAATTGTTTGTTTTAGTGAGCTCTACCACCCCTCAATGTTTGTCCCATGATTTTAGAACCATCCTGTAGAGTATTATTTGAACCATTAAACAAACAAGTCATACGCCACGGAGTTCCTTCTTTCAGCTTGCCCGTACAGAACTGGGAAGTTACGGGTCAGCGCTACAAAATTCACAGCAGATGTGGAAATGTCCCTTCACAAATGGAGGTAGCCGCATGTGCGAAAGTAGCCCACTCCGTAAATGGGAAAACTACCCGCTGGCCCAGAGTATGATTATAGACTTTCGAACCAATCAGCACGGTACATTGAGCAAGAGTGAAAACCGAATGCATATTCAGACAACACGTCAGGCATCCTACCATTTTTCACTGGAGCAGGATGAAGGGATAAAACAAAAAGCCGCTGGTTTAGAGTTCGTGCACACGCTTATATCTGCACGTAATACGCCGGACTATTATATTAAGATAAATCTTCTAGGACGTGTTGTGCCATATTATCACTTATCGGTAGGGCCAGTGACTTTTCGCGTAAAAATCGGAGCACACAGTAGACTTCAATACTATATACACACCTCAGCTGTTGTTATACCTCCATTGGCTGCTGGTGCCGTGTCCGTCTTTGACCAAGCCCCCCAGGACTAAGTAACTCCGACACTGAACCTTCGTGATTCGTGCGCAAACGGTTAACACGGGTCAGAACAATTTTTAGCCAATCAAAGAAGCTGGACGACCCTACAGTGCTTTGTACTGTGTCTTGTATCGAAATCTTTCCGCGAAATATCACTGCCCCTACTTATCGGACATTAATAGTGCTGGCATAAGTATTTATTCATTCAAGAGATATATGACCTTGAATACATCATATAGGTCAAGGAATGCACATCTACATCAGTACCATAATAAATACCCTTTTTATTTTCATTTTTAAGAATTAAAATATTTAAAAAAATATTATTTGAACATTTACGTTGCCATTTCCCTTTTACACTTTAACTTTATTCCAGATAGTTTAGAGCTTGTGCATATGAGATCAAACATAACACATTCTTCTATACTTTTCCAAACAGGCTTGATCCCTTAATCGGATATGCAAAATGTGGCAAGAGAAAATTATTTTTAAAGTAGTGTTTCATTAGGAGAAAATAAACGAAAAACAATTTTAAGTGAAACAATTTCTTTAATGCTATGTAAAAATAATAATCCTGAAAACAATTTTAGGGAAATTTAGTATGCTGTGAAAACGATGTACGAGTTGTGCCAACTGATAATACGAATGCATAACATTTCAAGGATGCTTAACCAGCCATACTTAGTGCATGTACAAAAATAAAATAATTGGCATTAATGGCAAGATACAACAAAAGAGACGACAAAACATTTTTCTTTGTTTTAAAAAACGGAAATGTCGGAACACCAAAATGTAGAAAAAAATGTTCATATAGCCAACATATGTTTCTTAAAAAAAATTTTGGTATAAGGCAAGATATATAAATAGGAACATTCTATTCTTTTAAAGTAATAATTTTTACCGTGTATCTCTACGAATGAGACTCCGCAAGTATTGTCTCAGGTAGAATGAATTGGCCAAGCTATTGACAAATTCTTACGAACTTACCGACCGATCAAAATGTTCCATTTGTGACCCGCGACAATCGAGCCGCATTGAAGAAGACGCTTACTCCAGTTGCTTGAATGGAGCGTGAACAACTCGGAAGTAATACGAGCTCTTTGGAGCGAAATCTCGAAAAGTCATGCCTGCCGACTGGCCACAAAACCACAAACGTGGCTTCTTCGGTAAAGAAACATGCGCGTTTAAATTTGTCGACGGGAATTCCTGTGTGACACGCTTCCTCGCAGAAATTTAAAACCTTTACGTATATGATTGCACTTAACGCGCGCTCATGCTACGTGAATAACAAGTCCACCAACTTCTGAGAGCCAGCACGTCTAAAACAAACACAATGGTTTGGTGATGTTAACAAATAGCGTAATAATTATCATATGGCTGGATTGCGTCAGATCTAATTGCACTCAGCAAGCATATGCTAACTCGAATGTACAAGAAAAACGTTAAAAACACTTTTGTCTTCCAGGCCATTACGATAGACGTGGCAACACCAAATACCGGCGAATTGAAAATGTATAACTTACGCTCCATTATTCCCAGAGAGGAAACCCACAGCACTGGATCTATTTTTTTATTTGTCATATAACAATTGACAGGCAATAGCAAGTATTTTTCTTTAGTGACGTATTGTTTGAAAAAATTAATCCATTTACACACATGCGAATTTAAACTAGCGAGTTTAAGGTAACTAAACACATTTCTAAGTATCAGAGTTGAAGAGAAAAGTGGTCAAATAGTGTATTTGTAAAATAGGTTGTGTCGCTCATAATTCAAGTTTTTTAACGATCAGATATCGCATCAACCTGAAGAATTAAGCAGGGAGTGTCAATTTCCAATACTTGGTAACGTTTAATCTTTATTACTTTTTCAAATACAAATAACAATTTTTTTAAATATGGAACTGGAATATAAATGCAATAATTTGTCTTTAGTGAATTCATAGTAACTCCCAACTTTTATGAATCCCTGTTAAAGATCTCCTTTCGAGCTATTCCTCCGCCTCGTGCAAAAGAAAAACTAAGACCGTGCGCACCTAGTCTAATAATATTTTGGATGAGAACTATTTCTTTACTATGCATTACCAACGCACGTATTTTATATCTCCATTTTTATTCATATTAATTATAAACTAAATATAATGTATAAACGAAATGCAAGGTAACCAAAAATAAGCTACTTTGCATTAACATAATTATAAAACGCTTCTGATACACGGCATATTTAAGAAAAAACCAAACAACTCATGTATGGGTTGATTTTTCAACGGTGTGATTCTAAAAGTATCAAGATACCACGAACAGAATATAACTTGCAGTCTTAAGTGTTCGCAGTACGTAATTATTTTTGCCTTAACTTTAAAAATTAACTTGGAGTAGTTTTAATAACTACGTATAGTTTTCCAGTTTACAAGAAATACTTCAATTAATTCCTTCATTAGTCACTATCTTTACACTTTTTACCTTGAAGGTATAAAATTAATGCTTATGCGTTGTGCTTGACGGCAGCTGAATTTCTTTAGCAGACTTCCGCGATACAAACTGTGCTCTCTCTAAAGTGATCTTAATTTTTCTGACATACCTACTTGACAATGGCGTAAATGGCAATTGGGTCATGTCACGTTTCAACTAGATTCCAAAGCCAGGTTCGTGTCATACATTCGTGACACGTAACGTAACACTTTCACGAGCGCACTTAATAATTTTAGGAGGAAAAATTGCACAACCTCGATGCTCTTACTTATTGAACAACACACAAAATAAAAGTGACCCGTATTTTAATATAGATATTGCTGTACAAGCCCTTGCTCTCATCGACTTAGAGCCAATCAGTATCTAAGAAATTATTTATAGACTTCCGCATGAAGTAGTTCAACCGGGCAAAATGAGAGGAAAAATAAATTTTTGAAATTTGTAAGCTTATCTATTATTAACGGATAAAAACTTTTGAAGGCATGTTTAATAAGTTAAAGTTTTCCTATATTTCTTACAATCTTCTAAGATGTACATACAATCTTCAATAATTCAGAAGATTTTGTTATATCAATTATTCTATTTATTAATTTTTAGTTTTTTTATGTCGTGGAGCTAAATAGGCAAAGGCTTAGATACTAGGACGACCAAAATTTACATCTTACAGACAACACAAAAACTCATGTTTTAGCTGGGATCCAAATCCGAAACCTTGTGCTTTGAATGTTCCTTAACAAATGTGCTCTTAAAAATGGTTTGTTAAAAAAAATTTTTGTTTCTGAAAGCACTGCTTAGGTCCCTATGAAATTGATTGAAATGGAGATTCTAAGTAAACAAAAAAAACCTACAAAGTAAACACCCGGTTTCAATGGCATTGTGAATAATACAAGAATGTCAGAGTTTAACATTTTTTAAATACGCTGAGAGAGATTTGTCGATTATGAAGATATAAAGTACTCAGTGTACTCTTCACAAGCTCCATTTTTTTTTTTTATGTGCCATAGGCTGTAACAGATGTTAAAGCTTATTCATGGTTAAATGATCTACTTTAAATGAACCTTTGAAAGGTTAACCACGTTCTCGTAAAACTGCAGATATTTCAATGCAAACGCAGGCTACAGTACCCACTCTAGTCGTGGCAGCGAGTAATTGTAAGTAATTCAGTGTTGAAAAAAAAATTTTTAATTGTAATGATTGAATGATTGAATTTTCTTCGAATTTTTACATACTTGATTAAGTATTAGGGTAACGACAACCTTAAATTTAAAATAGTGGTATAACATTAAAAAAACCACAATAACTACGAATTTTGCCTATGTCTAATAGCAAATCCGTAATACTGTTGTGATTTTGCAGTTTTTTTTTAATTTGCCATATTTCCTTTATGGTCGAATAACTTTAAAAAAATGTTTTTTTTTAATATTTTTGCATTAACGTTTGGTTTGCTGTTATAAACAATATTTTCAATAATAACTTAATACATATAATTATAATTATTTATGATATCGCTATGAGCTATGTTTTGTGTATCTATACTTGCGATACCAGTACGAGCTACATTTTTATATGGATATTTGGGAAATCAATACATGCGATAGTCGCGATACATCGCAGTCGAATTTTGACACCTTATCGAAGAGATACGTCGCATATTCATCGACATAGTCAGCATGTACGAAAAAGAAACAGACATCCTGGCACTGCACAACCCTATCGGTCGACTGTCAACAATACAGCACACACCAGTTTACAACTTGACTTAATTAAACCGACCCTAGATAGGTGGCCTAGTGGTAACACATCGGCGAGCATTCAAAGGGGCCGGTGTTTGATTCCCGGTCCGGCAGTCCTGATTACGGGTCTTCCATGGTTTTCCGAAGTCATTCCAGGCGAATTTTCGCTTGTGGGAATCGTGCCGGACGATGCCGCTGGTTGGCGTGTTTTCCCGGGGATCTCCCGTTCCCCCTTCCCTTGCATTCCGGCGCTGCTCCGTACTCGCCTCGCCTCGCCTCGCCTCGCC
>NQII01003269.1:77671-127545 GCA_002778355.1 Clitarchus hookeri | reverse complement strand
ATTCCGGCGCTTATCAATGCACACCTCGCTTTCACCCTCATCGAAGTTAACAGCCGCCCAAATCTCTTCGTTCACTCACTCTTTCCTCATCCGCGGCTCTGTGATGGATGCGGCGTTCTGCACGGCCAGTGTTGGCCTGTTGTCGACGGAGGAATGGGGCAGAGGGGGCTCGGATGTGTAAACAATACCGGGCGACATCCCGGAAGGCAGGCTGAGGGAAAATTGGTATCTCGATCAGGTGTGGCAGGAGGTGACTCGGTTATCGATATCCGTCCCCCAGGAGGAGGGCGAACCGCATTCTGGAGTCCCGCAACTCGCTTGTCGGCAAAGGACGCCCGCACAGCCGCTGCTGCTGGCCCGGAAACCTTGGCCCAGTGGCGCCGCATGCTACTGCTGCTACCACCGGCGGTGTCGCAAGTCCTGCCCTCCTCTCCATGCCCCACGCCTTCCCGAGACGAAAACACGTAGCGACGAGTGAAAGTCGACGAAAACAAGTTGAAGGGGGAAAACAACCGATCAAGTTTCGCCCCACTTGTCCTTCCCGTCCCACCATATTCCACAGCTCCCGTTCACCACCAGCGCACAGAATATACACTGGTGGAAAAAGGAAAACGAACACCCGGACGCAATGGTCCCTAAAGAATGGGGGTTGTATCGAATGTTAATACAGGTTGTACACTATATATGATAATGATCGCAGGGTCGTACACCTATGGACAGAGGCTACAGAGTGTCTTGAACAACAATGTCAGTATCTTGTGTAGTCTCCTTTAGCGACGATGCAGTCCTGCAGTCGTACGCAGAGACGATCATAGTGAATAGTGTTCCACGCTAATTCTACCTCTTGTTGCAATTGGTGGAGGTTTGTTGCCGATATTGCAGACTGCACCAAACGCCGTACCATCATGTCAGGCACATGTTCAATGGGGGACAGGTCGGGTGATCGTGCTGGCCAAAGGAGTTGATGAACACCTTCGACAGCGCATCGGGTCACACGAGACGTGTGTACACGGGCATTGTCTTGCTGGAAGAGGACATCTCTTTGGCGTTGTAGGAACGGCAACAAACTGGGCTGGATGATGTTCTGGTTGTAGGGTTCACTGTTCAGTGTTCCCTCAACAAACACCAGAGACGTACTGTCATTGTAGACTATTTCCCCTCAAGACGGTCCCGTATGTCGCTGCCGTATACACTCTGGTTGTTTCCACTCTCCTGGTGCACGCCGCACTCGCGAACGTCCGCCACTGGCGCCAAGGCAGAATCTGCTCTCATCACTGAACACAACTCCGCGCCTTTCATCCCTTCAGCTGCGTCGTTCGCGACACCATCCGAGGCGAGCTGCACGTTGATGAGGGGTGAGGGGAAGTCTGGCGAGCGGCACTCTTGATCGTTCCCCAACGTCCAGTAAACGGAAGGTGATGGTCTTAGCTCACACCCTGGGTGCAACAGTGGCCCTAATCTGTGCGGCGGTCGCCATGCGATCAGCAATGGCTGCTCGTCTGATGCGATGCTCCAGGCGGGAATCCGTATGCCGCAGCCGTCCGGAACCAGGTTGACGAGTATCTGCACCATCGTTGGACCACCGGCACCACCAATGATGCACGGCGGACACTTCACGTCCTACGCGTTGGGCAATTCTTCGGAAGATCCATCCAGCCTCCCTCAGGCCCACAATATGACCTCGTTCAAAGTCCGTTAATAGCACTAAGTGTAGTAGTCTAAGCTGTCGTGGCATGTCTACAATGCTTACTACAAACAGACTGATGCTTGAAACAACAGACTACTATTTCACCGAGACAACTACAGTTGTATTGGGCTCAGTGGTGTAACGCCTAGTACGCGGTTCCTACTCTGTCCACAGCACAGCGCTGTTAATTATTGCATGCACTGCCCTTATCAGTACCCCATGCGCAATTGGTTTTCTACATAACCGCTTTGGTAGTGTTAATTTTTCATTTTCCGCCAGTGTAGGTCTATTTGCGGTTCCTTCACACTTTTTGCATCAAACCTTTGAAAACTCACCCCATATAACGTATTTGGTTGTTTCCTAACCATTCCATGTATCACGAGCGTTTTACGTTTGTGTTAACATAAAAACACCTTATTATTTGTTAAACTGAGGAAATAGGTGTACTGACAATGCCTAGTAACAAATAGTTATGATGCAAAATATTTTTACTCTGAGTGCGCACGAATGCGGTGCGTTGTCACTTTGCTGTAATTTTCTAGACTCGGCCGAGCTTTATTTGCATGAGGTGGAGGAATATCCTGGAAGTATGCCTTTAGCAGGGCTTCAGAAAAGTTGGAAGTTTCCAACAGTAGTAATTTTCACGTACTTTATCACCTTAAAATATCTCGAATATATTCGTTTATGTACGACACACTGCAGACAAACGGAAATGTTAGCAGAGGAATTGCGCTGTCACAAAAAGAGAACAAATAAGTATACCTCTTTTAGGCCTCATTTATTTTACGGTTTGTGGTTTTTTTTTAACGTTTATTGTACTTTAACCCATCACATCGCTTGTTTCTTTTCACAGCCAATTATTTTATAGGCTTTGTGTGCTCTTTTAAATTATATCAAGATCAAAATATACGTAGGTAAACTTGCAGTCAGTTATACTTGTAACCAGTTCTTTTGATTTTGTTACAATTTTTCAAAGACAGTTGGCGTAGCGAGATTCTTAAAGGGTCTTAATTAAATTAAAGAGTCAATAATATTAGTCCAATTTATTTAAACATGTTTCAAAGAAAATACTCTGGACTTAATATTTCTCAACAAATGGTTTTCACTTGCTATTTACAATTAATCATTTTAATCAATTCAATTTAGTCACCTCAAAGAAATTAATGTAATAAAATTACCAAAATCAGTCCCAATAAACATTGTATCAACACCTATTGAATTATTTTACAAACTATATACCTGTGTTTGACAGGTCCCATATTTACAATAAAGTCCGTATCACACATTCATACAGTCCCACATTAATTCAGTCCGCATTCCACCAGTCCGGAATGTTCTAGAGTGATACAAGCCCCCCATTCACAGTAGTCATCTGCTCGTAGGGTACCGCGCCTTCTCATCCGTCCACAACGCACAAATACTCGTCTGCAGTCATCTAGCGTCGTCCGCCGTGGTGTGTCCTCTCCTCTGATATCTCACACTGCACCAGACGTCGCCCGAATTCCAAACTTCAGCCAGATGACTACCCCAAAGACCAACTTCTCTCCGGCTACGGCTGTATAGTCGACTCTGGTCCATAATATCCTCCAAATGCTGCGTGGTGCCAAGCAAAAGGATTGCTAGATAATTCTTGTTCATCCTCTCAAGTTGTCAACACCTCCGGCAGGGGGAAGGAGGGCCTGTGACGCCAGCCAGGTCGGCCGTCAATCAATCCCCCGGCAGCCAGAGGACCGGACAACGTAGCAGTGAGCGGGTCTACCTGGGGGGGGGGGTCGAGGTGGGTCACCCCTCACAGTGCATAATCAAGTAACAAGAAGCTCGAATTTAGTGCGGGAGTCAGCACGTAACAATATTATTATCTAAGTTAGCAAGATTTATACGGACCCACAGCTCAGTGGTGTAAACTCCGGCCTCCCACTTCTGGGGTCATTGGCTCGAACCCAGGCCCAGCGGTGGACGAAACACTGCTTTTGTAAAACTACAAATCGTTTATCATCTCCAGTTCAGCACGAGATAACTGTCGACTCGAACTTCTGAAATCATGTGAGTCCCAATTAAGTGTTAAATTTTGACAAAAATAGACCTCATAATAACTTTTCTCCCTTCTAGCATAATCCAATGGGTCAGGAGCACATACGCAATCGAACAATTCAGAAACCTCATGCCAAAGAGTAGGAAAATACGTATAGCTTTTATTACTCACAAGCAGAATTTTATGAAGCCAGCCTAAATTGTATCCATTAACCATACATAAAGTAGGCGTAACTAAAGCTAAACGTTCACTGCATTTTATATGACGTCTCACTTTCACAAGTTGTATCTATTACGAATAACTATTGGAAGGTTCAGAACTACGTGTTTTATGCATGCACTATCTGTGCAGGAGTCTGTTACATTAGCCAATAGCCGCCTAAGCTCGTCTTGCAGTGACAGAAGCAATACTTGATACTGATATTTTAGAGGTAGCAGTTGTCCACTAACCCAGTCGCATTAATTACACAGAAGTGAAAAATACTTATGAATTATAACCGACTGACAATATTGCTTATAAGAATTTGATATTGACAGAAACGATTTCTGATCAGGGAGGTGTATTCAGTGTGGCAGTGTGTCCTGTGCTGTTTTCACAGAAAATGAAAAAAGTTAACATCTGAAGACAAAGGGTTTTATTTTTTTTAAGACTCAGGATTAAATCCACTTATTTTCAAAGCATATTAGTAGCTTATTTAAGTTACTTATCTTTGTAAAATAATATCGAAAAATATGTATTTTATATGTGTTAGTCTTTTTCAGATGCCAAAGAATATACAGGATGATTCTAAAATCATGGGACAAACATTGAGAGGTGGTAGAGCTCACTAAAACAAACAACTACTGTATAGGAATATATGGGCGGAAGTGACGCGTTGAGGCACAAACACAAAAATACTTCGTTAGTTTATATTTGTACGACATACTGGTTCAACTTTTAGACATTATCAGTCATTCCTCTTCCCTTGCAAAATAAAAGAGCTCATAGTTTTAGCATAAATACATATAAAAATCATAATTTTTCTGTTTTAGAAACGGAGAAATAAAAAAAACCAACTTACATACAGAAATGAGATAATTCACAATGAAGAAGATCCCAAAGGTTACTTCAGACGTCTATAAAATTGTACAAGGAAATGTTTTAGAAATTCGAAAGAGAAAAAAATCTCTGAAAGAAAGAAATAATTTCATGTATTTAATTTGTGGCTGCCCCTGAATTTTTATAAAATATCTTTCGCTAAGCATACCTGAAAATGAAGTAATAAAATGCCTTTCAGTTACCCTTGTTAAATACTCTGCAAATGGCTTGGTTTAAATTATATGTACTTGAGAGAAACTGCAACATTTTGACTTTGACATAACATTTTGCAAAAACCACGATATCTGAAAAAAAAAATATATATATATCATGTGAGGATAAAGTATTCACATATAATGTCTAAAATTCTGAACAGTATGTGGTGCATATCATCAAATTACAAAAAATTTTCTTGGTCAACGCCCAAGGATTTTTTTCTCGTCAAATTACTCTGATCTCCTGTAGCATTTCCTAAAACGAAGTTCTGACGTGTTCGAAGTAAGAAATCTTTGCGCGCTGCGGACTGCGGTTGAGTGCACGCGTAAACATATTATCCAGGTCGTAGGTGTGCGGTGATTTGTCGTCGTGGGAAGCCACTAATGTATGTAGCGGCGTTGATGTGCGCGCACTTCCTCTTGCTCTCTCTCTCTCTCTCTCTCTCTCTCTCCTCTCCGTTGTTTTAGTGAAGTAGATGCAAACAAACTATTTGCAGAAAATTAAACGAAGGCAACTGAAGGGTATTTGTCTTACTCAATTTTAAATTATGCTTGGCGAGAGGTATTTTACTAGAATTAAGGNAAAGCATATTAGTAGCTTATTTAAGTTACTTATCTTTGTAAAATAATATCGAAAAATATGTATTTTATATGTGTTAATCTTTTTCAGATGCCAAAGAATATACAGGATGATTCTAAAATCATGGGACAAACATTGAGAGGTGGTAGAGCTCACTAAAACAAACAACTACTGTATAGGAATATATGGGCGGAAGTGACGGGTTGAGGCACAAACACAAAAACACTTCGTTAGTTTATATTTGTACGACATACTGGTTCAACTTTTAGACATTATCAGTCATTCCTCTTCCCTTGCAAAATAAAAGAGCTCATAGTTTTAGCATAAATACATATAAAAATCATAATTTTTCTGTTTTAGAAATGGAGAAATAAAAAAAACCAACTTACATACAGAAATGAGATAATTCACAATGAAGAAGATGCCAAGGGTTACTTCAGACGTCTATAAAATTGTACAAGGAAATGTTTTAGAAATTCGAAAGAGAAAAAAATCTCTGAAAGAAAGAAATAATTTCATGTATTTAATTTGTGGCTGCCCCTGAATTTTTATAAAATATCTTTCGCTAAGCATACCTGAAAATGAAGTAATAAAATGCCTTTCAGTTACCCTTGTTAAATACTCTGCAAATGGCTTGGTTTAAATTATATGTACTTGAGAGAAACTGCAACATTTTGACTTTGACATAACATTTTGCAAAAACCACGATATCTGAAAAAAAAAATATATATATATCATGTGAGGATAAAGTATTCACATATAATGTCTAAAATTCTGAACAGTATGTGGTGCATATCATCAAATTACAAAAAATTTTCTTGGTCAACGCCCAAGGATTTTTTTCTCGTCAAATTACTCTGATCTCCTGTAGCATTTCCTAAAACGAAGTTCTGACGTTTTCGAAGTAAGAAATCTTTGCGCGCTGTGGACTGTGGTTGAGTGCACACGCAAACATATTGTCCAGGTCGTAGGTGTGCGGTGATTTGTCGTCGTGGGAAGCCACTAATGTATGTAGCGGCGTTGATGTGCGCGCACTTCCTCTTGCTCTCTCTCTCTCTCACACACACACTCTCTTCTCTCTCTTTCTCTCCTCTCCGTTGTTTTAGTGAAGTAGATGCAAACCAAACTATTTGCAGATAATTAAAAGAAGGCAACTGAAGGGTATTTGTCTTACTCAATTTTAAATTATGCTTGGCGAGAGTTATTTTACTAAAATTAAGGCGCAGCCACAAATAAAATATATTTAAGAATTTACTCATTTTAGTAACTTTTTGGAATTTATAGCATGCTATAAAAAATGTGCAGGGCATATATATATATATATATATANTTAATAATCAATAAAATATGTGCTGTGCATACTGTAGTCTATTATGAAATATGTGCTGTGCATACTGTAGTCTATTATTAAATATGTGCTCTGCATACTGTAGTCTACTATAAAGCATGTGCGGTGCATACTGTATCCTACTATGAAATATGTGGTGTGTATACTGTAGTCTATTATGAAATATGTGCTTTGCATACTGTAGTTTACTATGAAATATGTGCTCTGCATACTGTAGTCTATTATGAAATATGTGCTCTGCATACTGTAGTTTACTATGAAATATGTGGTGTGCATACTGTAGTCTATTATGAAATATGTGCTGTGCATACTGTAGTCTACTATAAAGCATGTGCGGTGCATACTGTTTCCTAATATGAAATGTGTGGTGTGCATACTATAGCCTACTATAATACGTGCAGCTAGGGACAATAATATTTTCCTAGTTGTTGATTTCAAAAGTGCTTAGCCGCGAAGAGTCTGAATAAAGGAGCAGCATTAACTTAGGAGCAGGCATCGCCAAGCCGCTCGGCCTTCTCCACCAGGTGTATCCCCTCCACGGACGGCCACGACCGGTTCGGGAAAGCGCGCCTCCCGGCGACGGCGCCAGTGATCGCTATCTCCCGACCACGCACTAACGACTGGCGCCGCCCGAGATGCATGCGAGATGCCGTCCCGGCGATATGCCGAGGAACGTTTTTCACGCCCTGCTGGAATGCAGCTTCGCGCCCCCGCGCATGCGCGGGCTCCTTGCTTCGTCGTCACAGCGCATGCGCGGGCTGCTTCCTTCGTCGTCCCAGCGCCTGCGCAGAAGATGACGCCGCCTCGGCCGTCGCGCACGGCCGTTAACACCGTTTTATTCCCCGGCGTGAAAGTATGTCCTAGTTATTTTCCGTTTAACCTTCTCGCCGTTGACGTGCAGCAGGAAACTGGTGTGGAGCTATCGCGGCGCTCGGCAAGGACGAGCGAGTCAAATGCTGCAGCACAGAATAGTCAGTGGAAACGTCTCGTACGAAGAATATTTATGATCTGGGATGTACACAATACTGACGAACGCAGCCACTTTTGTGTACATTTCCTATAAAGTTTTGATTTGTGAATGATACCAATGTATCTTAAGAGCGTTATAAACCAAAACAATTAATTATTTATATAGTTGTAGCAAACGTTATCCAGCTTATACGCACTGCATGTGATGAATTTTCCTAGAATAAAAATATTTTACACTTTATATTTTTTGAATAAATTGATTTCAAATCCAAACTTTTTCTGTTTTGCTGCAGCCATAGTAACAAATAATAACTCAGTTTTAGAAATGAAAAAATTTACAGCGATAACTAATTCTGTGGGCTGCCGCTTCATAAATATGTAATAATTAAATAACAGTTCGTGGATTTTTTTTACGTTTAAAATATGAAAGAATTTCCTTACATTTAACCTTTTTTTTCTTCGTACATTTGGTATTTTATTTGGTAATTACATGTGTGTCATGTTGTAGCCCATAGCAATAGTTTACTTTGTATTTTTTTTTTTTTCATTTATACATCTTAGTTAGTATTTGTTACTATGGATGCAGCAAAATAGAAACATTTTGGATTTGACATCAAATTATTAAAATAATATGAAGTGTAAATTTTTTTTATTCGCTGATAATTGCATCGCATACAATGCGTACAAGTTGAATAATGATTGGTACAAACATTTAAAAAGTCGAAATATGAAAATAAGCCAGAGGATTCACTAACCTTGACGTGATCTGAAATATTTATAGGGACAACTATTCCGCAAAATCTTTACAAGTATCAAAAAATTTCCAAAGGATAAATATACGAAACAAAAAATTATTACATATTAATCGATAAATTTAAATTTCCCATGAACTTTATCAATAATACATGATCAATACAAATACGTCAGCAGGTAATTTTTATTTCACTGAGGCTGTGAGTAATTGATTATTTATAACTAAAAACTCTAAAAAGTTAAAATTATGCAGACATATATACATTCATATATATACAAGCATTTAATTAATTTACCGCTTTTGGAATATAACTGTCTTTGCATGGCTAAAAAACGTTTCCAAAATTTTTCCACTCATACATAATTTTTTTTTAGAAATTGTATTTTATCACACAGAATTTAGGCGCCAAATAAGATAACCTTGAATACTATATCGTTAGACAGCTTATACTAATGGAGTTTTATTATTGTTATTTGATTCGATAACAGTCTATAATCTTTTTTACCAGATTTCGCTGGCTAGTTGCGATACTCGTCCGAAATTACTTACGAAAAATTCGCTAAGTCTAAAGATTCTAGACGAAGGAACTGAACCATACAACATACATGCACACGCGAGAGAGAAGAGTTTTAAACGAGCCAAATAAACATCGTAGGAACTAAATATCTGAAGGTAATTCACAATAATTTAATTATTTCAAACATTTTTTAAATCAAATTTACAGATACGTTGAAAAATAATATACGCGTGTGTGTAAAATACGATACTAGTAATTTTTTTTAAAAAACTTGTTAGTAAACCAATATTCTTCAGAATATTTCATGTCAAAGCAGTTATTTTACAAAGCCCCGGAGGTGACTTTTATAATCAACAAAATGTCATGATTTCATTATATGTATATAAAAAAGAAATTTCAAGTTTAGTTTTTTGTGGAAGACAAGATAAACCATTTAGTTCACACAAATGTGGAAATATATATGTAAATAAACTACAAATTGATTAAATAAAACCATTCGTTCCATATTTGTGTGAACTAAATAGTTTATATTGTCTTCCACAAATAACCAAACTTGAAATGTCTAGTTAAAATATCCATTGGGTTGTTTGGGTGTCTGACAAGTGACGAATAACAAAGGAGGGTCTAAATTTATTCTGTCTCATAATTCCAAACTACTTAACATAGCCCAAACAATTTGTGCTACTTCTCAGGTCTTGCCTGTGAAGTTGGACTCGATATCATGAACACACGCAACTTGTTCCCCCGCCCTCAGAACCGGTACAGTGCAGAAGGCTAGTTCCCAGATGCAGGAAAGCTAAATTAGATACAATCAGCAAGAGAGTGGTTGAAACACACGGCAATCTGGGACATTTGCCAGAAACGACACCGTATTTGCAGCTCGGGAATTTCTCTTTGCTGGCGCCCACGATTACTCCATTTAAATGCATTTAAGACACCTGCGTTAATCGAGGAACAAAATATAGCATAATAATATTATTCGTTTGAAGAAATCTCGCTGTTAACAAAGCAATTTTGAAACAAGCTTTTGAAAAAATATTTTCCAGTAATTGCAAATGAAAATTGCATTCAGTACTTACAAACGTTTTGGCAGCAAACTTAAAAAAAAAAAAAAAAAAAGGCGTTAAATGTTTTTGTGGTTTTAATGAAACACGTTGTTTTAAGCTGACAATGTCTTTCTTTTCTTATGCGAATTATAATAATACTAATAATCCACTGACACAACTCTAACATAATTACGTTATTTTGAAAATTTTTTGTTTTTTACTTGTTTATATGCAATAATGCTAACGTAATTAAGAAAGATGTGTATAAATCATTATTTTTAATCGAAAAATAGAAAGTTTACAACACGATATGGTCTGTCTCAAATATTAATGGCTGTAGAATCCCTGATATAAAAGCACAAAGTAAGATGTGAAAAATTACTAGAAGTATTAGAATTACGAAATTTTCTATGCAAACGCTTTAAACCGAAATCGATAAAGTGGAGGTATTTTACGTGCCACCTACCTTCATCATGTAAGAAATACGGGTTGGTACCTTTGTTTTTCTAAAACAATGTGTCGCACAAATTATTGTCAGTGTTATATAGTAAAACCTGAAACACGCGACAGGAAAATCAAAGACATCCTGATGCAACTCACTAGTGCTTAACCGTTTGCATGGTGATCGCACATTCTGTGTAGTCAACGGTGGTGAGCGCGCTGTGGTGAACACACATTCGGAACGGGTGGATAAACATAACCTCCAAACTGTGATTTATGTAGTTAGATGGAGTTAGTAGTCAATGCACCTTGTTGTAAGGCATGCACACACGTGAATTTCGTATTCCTTATCGCGATCCCCGTTTTTTTAAATTGACCTTGTTTGCTTTCGTAAAATCCTGGTTTCGACTTGACAGGCAACACGTAACACAGAATTGTCTGTCAGTCTGATGTTACAAACCCCTCCGAAAGACGACGATATTGCAGGGATTCGTGGGTTTGCTGATCCAGGCTCTAGAGTATTGCCTTTCAAATGTGGCAACCGAAAATTTAATCCTGCTAAATGTCATGTCGAGGTCCGGATCGCTAGTAATCCTGGCTAAAAATGGAAAGTTCGGTTTCTTAGCTTGACTTGGTTAGCGAGGTTGGTTCAAAGGGTCGGCGGTTGCTAATATAGACGAATATGATGTTGGCGCAGATAAAAGTCGTGGGTGAAGCCATAAGCTTAGTGTCTTTGGAAATTTTAAGTAAAAAGCAGTGGGATTTTTTCTAGATACAATCACCTTCGCGCGAATGAGGGACAGGCTACAATCACACAGTAGGCTACTTAAGTAAGGTAGGTAGTGGGGAGCCTTAACGTCTTGTCGACAGCGAGGTCATTAGAGAAGAAGCAAGTTGCTCAGAGAAGCAGGAACGGGTGGAAATTGGAACCACCGCAGCATTCGCCTGGAGTGATTTAGGGAAACCAGGGAAAACGGGAATCAGGATGGCCGGATCCGGATTCGAAACCCGCTCCCCCCGAACGCGAGTTCAAAGTTTAACCACTGCGTCACCTCGGTCGGTTATTAGGCTACTTAAGAATACAGGGGTGGAACAACCGTTTATACCACCAACTCGTAGTCGCACGCGCCAGTTAAATTGCGTCACTGGCCAGTAAAATGTTTGAAAGCCGTTCACCAACCAGCGTCAGGTAACCTACTCAACAGCCTGCAACCCAGCCAATAGGCAGCCCTTCGTCTCATCTAGTGGCCAGTCAGAAGCAACGTTCATTACCAGAACCTCGCGCGCCGCGCAGGCAACCAGAGAATTGGTGCACTCACGTCATAGGAACCTCCAAAACCTTTTTTTTCCTCTGTGAGCTTATCTACTCTGTGCTACAGTTCTGTAGTCGTTAGTCTGGTGGGTGAATTTACGAGGAGCGTGATGCGGCCGGCAAGGGGAGATGTAGCTGCGCGCGCAGCCTGTCGCAGCCTGATACCGTGCTAAAAACATTAGTCTCCGTATCACCAGTTGCGCTTTGCCGATGGGCGGCCGAATATTTTTGTAACAGTTTGTACACAGCCGGGCCATCACTAATATCAGCTTCCACCAGCCGGGCCGTGCCAGTGGGCTTACTCATCCCCGACAGCTGCGAATGCACTTCGTTTTCCGGCGGGAAACGAGGTGGACGTTGCTGATGGACAGTGGGGTTTTCTTGGAGTACTGCAGTTTCTTCTACCTCCGCATTCGGTCACTATTTAATTTCCAACTCTCTTTACCCCCATCGGCGCTGAAGGCCTAAGCTTTTATAAGCGCCGTCCAAATCTCTCATATCACCAAAGAATTACAGTACTAGCGAAATAACTCTCTTGGTAACGAGACGATAAGAAGATAGGTAGCCTAAGTGGAAAAGTTAAATCTTCTGTTCTGAGCAACAAGATTATGCACAGAAAGATTAACCTGTTCAGTCACGCACCAATTCAAGACCAGAAGTGTTGCAATCGTGCAATGTTTTCGTGTGCACTGTACTTACGTCTAGTGTAATTTTTTGTAACCAGTGAACAACGTGCTGCGTGCTCGAATCCGTTACCGTCAATCATTCATAAACTAGAGAAATGATAACTTTCGCAAATCAGACTACCCACCGAGAAGATACTCAGACCAATGAGTATTGATTCCTCGCCTTGTACAGTGTTGTAGGCTGTTCACGGTAAAATGAGCACTTTTGAAAGCCCTGCTTAAGGTCTACTTGTTTGCACGTTATGTAGTCCTCCGCATTATGAAAGATTTACTTTGCCATGGGACTCATCACTATATTCAGGCATCGGTCAAGTGAAAGTGTAAAATTATTAGGAAAGGACATATTTTACCAATTTACTGAATTTTACCCTTCGATGAAAAAAAACATAAAGCGAAATAAATAATTTAAGTTGTCACAAATGGTTACCCAACACTTTTTATTCGACAATAAGATATGGCACTAGTTTTTCTCCATCGTCACCAACTTTACTGGGAGCATGTCACTCAGTGCGCCCGTTAAAATATATGCAGGCAGGAGCAGTGACTTTTTTCTAAGGTTGATTTCAAAAGGGCTCACTTTATCGTGAACAGCCTCTAGTCATAAATATAATTCATGTGTAACATGCCCATGACCGTCGACACAATAACTGAACCAGTTAAATATTACGGGTCCCTCAAAATGTTAGCGGGCCACGAAGAATAATTTTCGTTCAATTTTAGTTTTCGTTCGGCTTATCAACGCTTCCGCTTTAAGGAGAACCTTCCTCCGCCATTCGTGGTTTTTCTAGCTTGTTTATATTTTTAAAATGTTTCGAAAGTATCTCTTTACCAAACTAGCTATTGAACTTCCACAGCACTACAGGCATAACGACTAACTACGAACTTTTATTTATGTCACAATATAGATTTTGGCCTGATTTTGACACAGTTAAAATTGTTAAGTAATTATGTCTATAATGGAGTGTAAGGTCAATGCCTAAAGGATGTTCACGGTAATCTGGGCACTATTGAAAGCCCTGCTTAAGATCTACTTGTATGCACAGTGTGTGTTCTTCCGCCATTTACTCAAGCAACATTACTATGAGCCTGATCACATTATTCATGCGTCGCTGAAGTAAGACTGTGGAATTATTATAAAAGTAAATATTTTACCAATTTGCTCATTATTACAATTAAAAATATTTTAAAATATGTAAATTAAAAAAATAATTTTGCTATTCACAAATGTTTATCCAACACTTATAATTCGGCATTAAGACGTGAAACTACTTTCCGTCCGTCGTTACCAACTTTACTGAGTCCATGCCAGTCAGTGTGCCCGTTGAAATATATGCAGAAAGGGGAAATTACATTTTTCGAGGTTTGGTTTCAAAAGTGCCCTCTTTACCGTGAACGTCCTTCAGTGGGTACAGGGCTGCTTTCGAAAAATTTTTAAATACGTAAAAAACTACAAATATTAAGAATTAAATATGGCGTTGGAAGGTTTCTATTAAGGCTTGTAGGCTAATAGGGAAGAACGTTTCCATGGTAAACTAACCTAAATGTACATCCGCATGTTACCCAGGAATCCAAACAGGAACCCTGTGAGCAAAGGTCAACCTAGCAACCTCGCTCGTGGGTGGAGGTTACGTGAACAAACCACTTGGTAATTTACTCGGAGCTCATTAATTAGGTCATGCCGGAGGTTGTATTGTAGCCGTCACTGGTCCGGCTTTTCAACCACATAATTTTGACGTCATAGCGCGCACGGTTGATTAGAAATTATGTACGCAATATTATTTCATGTGCTGGCGTAGGGACAGAAATAGTAGTGTATAAAAGCCTGTTCTGGGACAGTTTAATTAAGCGGAGTTGTGTGCATTCGTTAATCTCTGTCGGCTATTTCTGCATCTTTTTTGCAGTACTTAGCATTACACTTCCCCAGTATGTATATAATCAGCCACAAGTTTCATTCCTTATACCGCGTAAGTCGCCCGCGCCTATTTTTCCGTATCTATGCAACCCGCACACCATATAACCCATCGAAAAAACATCTCCTCCGCTGTACAATAATTGTATCTTGTGTAGCCGATTCCTGTGCTGTGTACGTACTCGTTTTGGCGCCTCGTCTGTTATATGAAAATTTGACGCCGTTGTCAGTCTGCACCAATCAGAGGCGCAAAAATAGAGAACCACTACAAAACAGCATGTGCGCGTTGTAAGCGGTGGCGGTATTTTTATGTCACATCAAGTAAAACAATGGCTCGAAGAAAGGCAGATATGTGTTACTAAAGACGCAATCGTCACGTACCAACGTATTCGGTAAACATGGCAATAATCGAATTCAACATAATAAATGGACGTGCATTATTTGAAAAATGACTGCCTCTCAACGCATTGCTGACATAACACAATCCGTTTACGGCTTACTGTACTGACGACAGCGAATCAACGCGCACGTGGTGTTCTGCTACGATTAACGTTTTGTTAGATTGGTAGTATTGTGTGCGGGTTGCATAGATACGGAAAAATAGGCGCGGGTGACTCTCCTGGTATAACGAAAGTGTCATAGACTTCTCACTGTAGAATGAGCACTTTTGAAAGACCTGCTTAGGATCTACTTTTATCTCCAGTTTGTGTTTACCCGACGACATATAAAATTAACGTTACCATGGACCACATCACTTTATTCATGCGTTAGTCCAGTGTGACTGCAAAATTTTTGGAAATGTAAATATGTCACTATTAAACATATTCTTACACTTATACACATGGAAAATACAGAAACTAAATTTAAAACTCACACTTATAATTTAACGTCAACACATGGGACTATTTTACCTATCTTGTTGCCATTACCGACTACTTGCCAGTCAATGTGCCCGCCAAAATACACGCAGTAACGGGCAGTGGTTTTTTTTAACGTTGATTTCAAAAGTGCTCATTTTACAGTGAACAACCTATACCAATAAACATCACAAAATATGTCCATATTCGTACTTAGGACGTCATATTTATATTTCTCACTTATACTTGACATTAACAAATGGTTCATATTAATAACAGGTGCTACAGTACAGGAAGAGAGTGGGTACAAGAGAAATAGAGAATTTGGTTTCTCTAGAAAGTCTCTTCTCTCCATGTTTACCTGTCCAACTGGAAGGTTGGGTTTCATTGCCGAAATTCTATCTTGCTTCTGCAGCTCGCCTATCGATGACCCACTGGATACTCGTGTTTTACCTAGAAATTATGGCTTTATGCTGAAGATGTGTGATTAACCAAAAATCCCAGGTTTTGGGAAGAGTTAGGTTAGCACATTGCAAGTCCATAAGCCGAATAATTAAGCATTTCACCTTTTCAGAAAACGATTCTGGTGGAAATAGTATAACAGAGTGTGCAGATGTTACGTTTTTTTTCTAAAGGAACGATTTCATTTCATATTACATGTATACACTATTCTGTTGTATTAAGAGCTGGCGCTGAGCTGATTTAGACCACTCTTGCGCTGCGATGTCTCTTCTCTTATGGCGCCCGTCTACCTGGAACTTTTTCCCACGTTTAGGCCGAGAAGCGCAGGAGCGATAAGGGTGGCACTGTCACGCGCATCAAGTACACCATCGCCGCTAAGCGCAAGGCTCTGAACTGGCGTGCAGTGTTCTCGTCGTGCTGCGTGTACCTATGGGACTTTCAGCGGTGACCATATTATTTTATTAGTGGGAAGTTTTTAGGAAGGTTCAGTGCAGGCCCCTATAGTAGTTTTGTATGTATCTGATGCGTGCATTTTGAGCTACAGCGCCTTGGAAAGGCCGTTTTTAGCGGTTTCGGAGTACTCTAAATTGATGTTTCTAACGTACGTGATATTTTGAAAGTACTTAACAGCTCTCGTCTGAAGTATGTGTTCTTTTCTTAGATCAGCACGTTGGACGCACGCTTAATAGTTTCGTTGAAAAACTTGTATTTCGAACACTCTGCAACGCAGTTCAAGCGCCAGGTAGACGGGCGCCTTATGAGACAGAGCGTATGACATGTGGCACTCTTGCACTCACTTATATACACAGAAATTGTGTTAGATATTTGAAAAAGTTCATTTCACGTCTTAAGAAACTGGCAAGGGCATAGGGCTACTAAGACCACAAAAATTACAGAAAAAAAAATGAATACATAAAAATGTGTCAAAAACCTCTTCTCCTTGTATAGTGTCTACGCGGCATGTAGGACGTTTCCCTAAAGAAGCTCACTCACGATCGCTTAATTTCTTCTAAGGTTGGGTGCAGGGCGCTGAGCTGATGTAGGCCACTCTTGCGCTGCGATGAGAGCTGATGGGTGTGAAATGAGGTGAGAATTGAGCAGCACCGGAATACAAGGGCGGGGAAAACTGGAGATCCCCGAGAAAACCCCCTGACCAGCGGCATTGTCCGGCACGATTCCTACTTGCGAAAATCCGGGAGTGACCCGGCCTGGAATTGAACCCAGTTCGCCTTGGTGGGAGGCTGGCAGTCTAACCGCTTGGCCACCGCGGACCCCCAACATGCCTCAAGAGTTCGCCGGTCCAGATTAGTTAGTTTGTTGGGTATATCAAAGCGATGCTTGGAGCCAGTGTCTCCACTGTGTTTCCACTTGACAGTGTCATCGCCACAGAGTAGATAATTACACAGAGACGAAATGGCGAGGCGGTTCGTCTGGTGTGGACGAACCTGCTCTCGGATTGGTGCGCGGGACTCTAGAAACGTTCCTTGCGTCTGATTGGCTAATGAATACTGCGAAGGGTTCCCTGTCACCTGGGCTGCCGGCTGGAGAGTATGTTACCAGGCGCTGATTGTGCGAACGGCGTTGTGACATGTCGCTTCCTAGTGACGTCATTTTGCTCACGAGTGCGGCTGGGGCTCCTCGAGGAATAAGCGGCTGTTCGCCTCTGTATTCTTAATCACTCTGTGACATCGCCAAATGAGGACGGAGGCACGTCTAACTGCTTAGAAATATCTCTGACGGAATGTTCTACTGTATCTCTCGTTGAGTGAGTATGGCAGGAAACACGTGCATGGCGTTTGAGTGTGTGAGCCTCTGCTTATACTGGGCAAGTACATAGCGAACAAAGTGTTGCCTTTGACTTTTACCAGGAGTACTGTTGATTAAAATAAAAAGAGTGGCCTAGCATCTGAAGATATTTTAGCTCTTTTAATATCTGCTTTTTATGGTGTTTAATCTTACAGGTCCTGGTGATATTTGTCACCCTTCCGTTACATAAACATAGCTGTTAAAATTTTCGAAAATCTTTCAAAACAACTCTAGGCCAATTTCGGATATTATTGATCTATTCTAAAAGGTTATTGCAGATGTCCAACTGCTACTGTTTGTGCGAAGCTCCATCAGATCATGCAGTACTTAGTTGTCAGGTTTTATTTATTTTAATTGATTCCTATAGATGGTTGGCGATGGATGAAATGGAAAAGTTTTACTATCGGGCAAGTTTTCTGACGATGGTGCGTGGATTTACCTCCTGTTACGAACACACTTTTCAGCCAATTCGTACTTGAAAGTATTTAGGGACGTTGCTCAATAATGACTCATGATTCGGTAAAGCACAACAGTATCTGATGAGGTTTTATTACATGAAGATTATAAAGTTGCTATTTAAATGACTATTGATCGGGGGAGCTTTAAATTGAATTTAAGATGATTCGTTATTTAACTACATTATGATTCACGCCATTTTAATTAAACCTAACTGGAAAGTTATCACCTTGTTGTAGCCGGAGGCTGATTCTTCGAGACAGTTAACGCCGGCCGGACACACCCATCTTCCTGGTCTGCTTCGCTGGTCGGGTCACCCAAAGGACTAAAGACGAATGATGAAAGACGACAGCCGCTGGTCGAAAGACGCTCGTTTCTAGGTGTAATGTTTAAAGGTGTGATCAGGCAAGCCGTTCAACTAAGGCCTGATCACACCATAACACTCCGCACATGCCTTTCGAAGTATCGTCATTCTCATCATGGAGATTCTGGTTGCCGGCAGAAAACTATCAGACCAGCAAAGCACTTTACTTCAAATTGCATCGACGCACCATGCGCTCCCCTTATAACGATAATTATTTTGCCGCCGTTTGTCCCAGTTTGGAGTCATGCAACAAAATAACCTGCTTACGTGTTAAAGATGTTACACGGAGCATTGCAACATGTCTGATGACACTTGCAACTACACCGCTAATGACGCAGAGGTTTCCCGTCGTTGTGAAATTTAACGAATAGTTTTCCGCTGTTATACCAGTCCGGCGAGGAAAGCTGAATGTCGACAACGTGAATTTTCCTAATTAATTTCTGAACAACCTGGAATAAACACAGATTGCTTCTGAAAAAAAACTGTAATATACGAATGATGGCTTAGACAGAACAATAATTTATAGAACTCTTAGTTTTTCTTCCAGCTTATATGACGTTCGATTATGGTAAATATTTTACTTTTAAAAAAAAATTTTGGCCAGCAATATTTAAAATTTGTTGACGAACCCTTGTGTTTCGTTTAGGCCCAAATCTTTTTTTTTACATTGGTAAAAAATTCGGGAACTGTGCATCAGATCAAATAACTCAGTATATCAAGTATTTCAATTTATGATGGCCATATCATTTTACTGATATTTTGTGTGTGCCCAGAACTATTTATTAAATTTTTACAAAATTTTCTTTCACTTAGTCAGTTTTCATGAGATCTGGCATTTAATATTTCCGAAGTATTAATTTTGGTCTAATAATTCATTGTACCGATAGCTTATGACTTCGGATTCACCATGATCAATGTGCATAACAAAAAGCACCTGAACAGAAATACTTTATATTTTACATATTTTTAATTTTTTTATCGAATACGAATTAACTCCTTTCTCCCTTTTCCCTATTAATCTTTAATTTCGTTTAATCTTTTCCCAAATTATTTAAATTTCCACCGTCTGTCACGACGTCCCTTAATTACACCTAGCCCTGGAAAATTCTAAGGTTCTGGTGTGGCCTTACGACGCGTTTCACATTTACAAGAAATATTTTTTTTATCGAAATTCCCACAAGTTTAAAAGTTATAAAAGTTACTTTTAAACGAGCATTAACATTTATAACGTATAAGTTTTAGTCCCAAAAGCACTGTTACAGTTCTATTACATTCTTGACTACGCCAAAGCATCAGACTGTATGAGGTTGAAACATACAGTTCACTCACGGTTACTTCCAACTTTTTAAGAAGCCCAGGTCATGTTCTACTTTCAGGCAATTACTCCGCCTCGTGCAAACAAAGCGTACATTAGACTAGAAAATCACACCAAAGTGACAACGGACCGCATTCGTGCGCACTCAGTTAAATAACATTTTACATAAGAACTATTTATTACTAGGCATTACCAACAATTTTATTTTCTCTCTGTTTACATTAATATAAATATTACTAAATAAATATAATTTATAAATAAATTATAATAAAAAGTTATAATTAGACTATAAATAAGCTACTTTATGTCAACAGGAGTATAAAACGCTTGTGGTACAGGACACATTTAGGAAAGAACCAAACACTTCACCCATGGGGTGATTGTTCAAAGATTTTATTCAAAAAAGTGTAAAGATACCGCGAATAGGCTATACTAAGTAGACGCTGAATGACCGCAGAAGATGTGCTGCAAATTAACACAATAACATTTAACTATAGTCTATTCGCAGTATCTTCGCACTGTTTAAATCAAATCTTTAAAAATAATAACCCCATGTGGTACGTGTTCTGTTGTTTCCGAAATATGCCATAAATCGCAAGAATTTTACACTACTTTTAACATAAAATTACCTTACTTTTAATTAAATTGGACTTTAATTTATATGTTACATACAAATTGTCATATTTTATTCATAATTAATGTGATTGAAAACAGGGAGAAAATAGACGTGTTGATATCTGGTGCGTAGTAGTTCTCATGCGGAATATTATTGAACTGAGTGCGCACAAATACGGCGCGTTTTGTTTGCACGAGGCGGAGGAGTAGCATGAACGTAAAACTTTAGCAGGGCTTCAGAACATTTGGAAGTAACCATGAATGAATTACATAAATTCCGACTTCTATCTAACAATATCTTAGATACTTTAACATGACAAGAGCTTGCGTCAGATTTCGAGTACGAGGCGAGATATATGTGGCGCCTAAGGACGTTCAAGAATCTATAATTATTTACTACATTTTTAGCATATTACATTCTACATTTTCTGTGATATACAATAATACTCTAGTATGAAAATTATGACAATGGCGGGAAACTATTTTTCTAAAACTAATACAAAATGTAAGAAATTTAAATTATATGTTTTTAAAGATCTCAAAATTGAACTGAATGCTACAACTCAACGTGGTTTTCCATGGCGTCAGATTGTCATAAAGAATATTTATTTTGTAAATTTGATATGTGGTTCACCCGTATTGTGAATTGCGAACCAAGGGAAGATTTCAAATAAACGGCAACATGCCATTCGTGGGACTTCAAAACTTGTACGACTTAATATTCTAAATCAAAATAATCATATAAACTTTTTTTTTTTAATATGGCAGATGTTATGTTTCAAATGATTAGCTGTTTTTATCAAATAACCATGGCTGTAATTCCACAAAACGATGAAATATCCTCAAAATCTAGATAATAGAATTTTGGCTTTGAACGGCATAGTTGAGATATTCACCGCCAATGGAGGTGAAGTGAGGTGAAAATGGATCAGTTGTGGAATGTAAAAATAAGGGGGGGGGGGGAGTACCTTAATAAAACTAACCGACATCACCGTCCACCACGTTTCATCTTGGTGGGAAGGAAGTGATCCGACCTTTCAACTACACGGCACTTATTAGCTCTTAAACAGGGAAGGACTCACGCAATGTAATTAGTACTTCTACGTGAGGCTTTTCATATCTTAAAGCTCAAAAATTTTAGTTCGAAGAATTTTTGAAGGTAAACGGTTCATTACAGTGCATTGCAAAATACTCTGGCGTCTTTCTTTTAAAAAATTCCTCGATTTTTTTTAAAGTTTCCGATAGTTGTTTTTGTCCTTGAAAGGATTTTCGGAATGTTAATTACCCGATTACCAGAATTAGAAAGTTTAGCGGGCCAAGGTTTACTTGCGAGAAACCAAAAAAAAAAAAAAAAAAAAAATTATCTTGTAGATTAAAGTTAATATCGTTGTTTAGAAGTCGTTACGTAATTGGTGCGAGAAATAAACAGTTAGATTGTTACTTAAGAGAGTCTCCTAAATCGTAACCGTTCAGAGGATGTGTTTTTTGTGCATAAATTCTAGCAGAGATGACACGTATCTTTGCTAATACACAAAGAACAGTGTCGATATTTTCATTGTTGAATCACTTGTTTGCAATTTTTCTGTCTAGATGAAGACTATTTGAGAAGTACTAACCTCTGTTATGTAACAGCGTTGATGTGTAAGTTCCTAATATACTAAAATGGAAGTAAATTATTCATAAAATGGTATAAAATAGTAGAAATTCTTTAGAATCTGTTCGTCATGAAATATATTTTATATTCTTTACAGTTAACGTGTGAACTACTGTTAATGCTGATTTGATGACATCTCACTAGACAGCCTCGTTCATAAGCCTCATAACCAACTAATCTACTGGTTTTATCAGAAATTTTACTTCGTTGTAGACTGAATTGTTACGACACATATGAAGTAATATATATTATGGCGTGAGCAACACAAGTTTTGCCAACAACCTTTTTTTTTTTAAGCACAAGCACAATAAGACAAGCATTCCTCTGACTTTGTAAGATTATACTGTTTTTACACTTCAAACATAGAAAAAAAACGAGGATAATTTGTGTCTAAGACAAATCATAAAAGAAAAAAAAATACATACAAAAATTATATGCTATGGTAACAATAAAACCAGTGTTGCACTTTGAAGTCAAGATGTGATAAACTGTGATAATCACCTACAAAGTAAAGCAATGGTGAAATCAAGATAGCTTACCAGCAATTATTTAATACTCCATCGAAGACAAAATGTCAAAATAAAGGGTCATTGAAAACTGTAGGTAAAAACGCAGTGAAGTAATTCCTTTTGCAAAATGAGAAATAAAATATAATTAGACCTCATGAATTTCAGTAATCAGTGCGGAAGNAGTGAAGTAATTCCTTTTGCAAAATGAGAAATAAAATATAATTAGACCTCATGAATTTCAGTAATCAGTGCGGAAGTTACGAGTAATTGAGGTTTTCAAGCTACTTGATTTTAAAACGTTTACTAAGTAAATGTGATGAACATCAAATTCTCGAACTGACCTATACTTATTATAGTTGAAGTGTAATAACAGGAAGGAAATAAAAATTCTAGAAACTTGTATTCATTCACTCTGACAAGTGAGAATAATCGTGCAAATATCTTTTGACAGAATTCCTCATACCAAAAATACAAACTATTTTAAACAATGAAGGTATTTCAGCAATCAATTCTAGTGAGTTATCCACTTCTAAAAAGAAATCACGTATGTACTGCTCTTTGTGTCAGGCAATCAAGACAATCAAATTAGATTTCTGAAGACAGGGAGTCAGTTTTACATGCCTCTGATAATATTACTTATCCCTTGAATACCTCTTGAGAATTCATAGTGGTCGATATCACTGATGACTAATGCTCACACGACCAAGAGGCCCAATCAGAGATAATTCAATATATGTTTCCACAATGACGCAGAACAGAGAACGAAATTGTATCCATAGGCTATAGTTCTGAGCTCACAATCCAGGGATTTCGTCACATTTGCAAATTTATGTTAATAAAAGAGTAACATAAAATTCAAATAAAGTGGTACTGTAATAGTCATGGTGTGTAAAATGGACAACCAGCACATATACATATAATCATGCACAACGAAATTAAAACCATGGGACGTCAACCATCTCGGCATATGCTATCAACTCTAGAAGCTACGTAATGTATGGATTTTTAATTCTTATACACTTATCAATCAATACATTTTAATAACAGCAGCTCTTAAATAGAGCCTAAGAAGATCTAAAAGTTCTATTTCAGGTCCTGCTTAATAAAGTTGTGCACTTAAAGGCCGAAGAAAAGAATTCCACGATACTGTGTCCACGAAGGAGAACAACAAACTGAAGGGCCTCAGTTGTACTTTTAGCAGCCTCAGTTGTACTTATGCAGCCTCAGTTGTACTTTTAGCAGCCTCAGTTGTACTTATGCAGCCTCAGTTGTACTTTTAGCAGCCTCAGTTGTACGTTTAGCAGCCTCAGTTGTATAAATTTTTAGTAGCCTCAGTTGTAATTTTAGTAAAATTACAGCAACAGCAGGAAATTGAAATATTTATGAACAGTGTTCTGGGAATGAAATAAGTACAGAACTACATTTTGCCATCAATGAAAAAAAACGAGTACAAACATGATTGCCTAGTCGCAATGATTACGAAGGGAATGCCAACAATAAGACTGCTATGGACAATGCCCTAAGCCCATGGTAGATATAAATTTTACTGCTTGCGAACGTTAAAACAGTTAAATTAAAATTTCTGCACGAAAGTAATTCATTGATCGTAGGTTTTTGTAAAAATGATTGGGCTGTTACAAGAAAGAAACATCGAAGGTCTGTAATCAATGATGAAAACAGGGACTGTTCACGGTTACTTCCAACTTTCCTGAAGTCCTGCTAAAGTTCTACTTCGAGGATATTCCTCCGCCTCGTGCTATCAAAGCTTACCCGAGTCTGGAAAATTACACCGAAGGGACAACGCATAGCATTCGTCCGCTCCAAGTGTAATAACATTTTGCGTAAGAACTATTTCTTCCTAGGCATTACAGTCACTCATATTTTGTCTGTGGTTTTACTAATGTTAATGATGAAAGGAATGTTAAAATTTATAGACAGAAAAAAAAAATAAAGGTTCAATCTAACCAAAAATAAGTTACATTTATGCAAGAAGCAAGAAATGTTTGTGATACATAACATATTTAGAAAAGAGCCGAACACATCATAAATGGGGTGATTTTTGAAAGGTTTGATTCAAAAAGTGTGAAGAACCGTGAACAGACTATAATTGGCCTATCATCACGCCTTTACTGCATTTCGACGCCTTATAGGGGCGTAGTGTTAAATCAGTGAGCTCCCCTTTTAGGCGTATTGTCTTTAAGTTTTTTTCAAACAAACTACAACTTGTAAAATAAACCCGGCTATATTATTTTAATTTTAGGCTAATTTAAAAACATGTGCAAACAGCTCTGTATGTATGCAGATGTATTGACAAATATATAAATATATTATAAATCATGGTCCATAATTCTGTTTCTTGTTATTTACACACCTGTAATAAAATATTACAAAAAATAAAAATAATAAAATCTAAATGAAATGTTAGTATATCTGAGATATGCCCTGGCGTATATAATGAATGTGAAAGAAAAAAAGCAAGCTGGCGCACTAGTTAATCAACAAAAACGCCAAACAAGCCTCTTCATGACAAAAGGACGATATTGTTTTTTTTTTTTCAGACGACAATATTGATGAAGTTTGTTCGTATTTCATCAAAATATTTTCTAGTACTATTTATTCACTTCGAAGAAAATTTTAAGTGAGGGAGAGAATAAGAAATGACAAAAGGGAACTGAACACATTACTTTTGTTAACCTACAAAAATAGTGCCGCCTAAAATGAGGATAAAATTACAATATCCTACAACCACCAAGTAAAACCCGTTTCTTAGATTGTTTGGCCTTGGGAACGCAAAGGAAAGAGAAACGTTTGTGTGCTGCAATCAAATGGTGCTGATGACGGTGAAGGGTGAAAGGGAACAGTTGGAATTAGTGGCACGGCATTCTCGCTAGAGAAACTCCCGACGGCATTTTTATGCCCGCTCCATACAATGAAAACGTAGGTCTCACTAAATACTAGTATAAAACTAAGTCACTTATCCACGTCTGTCTGTGTATTCGCTTAGTACTTCTAAACTACTTGATGGATTTTGATGCGGTTTTCAACATCATTTAGAGAATTTCTTGAGGAAGGTTTCGGTTTATAATACATTTATATTCACTGTAAGGATAGTAGAGAAATTACGAACCGTTTGTAATCATGTCGTAAAAAACCGCTTTTAGGGCGCTTACATGGCTTGCGCTGACTAAACCATAAGAGATACAACAAATTAATGTACTACATAGTTGTAGATCTCAAAAATGTCTACAGAAAAGTCCGGGATAGCATATGTTTATCTTTTAAGGATGACCCACCGTAACAATTTTTGTCTTTCAAAGTCTGATCAAAAATAATGGTTCACTTGCGAAGCCGTTTTGACCGATATCGTTTTAAACCTTATTCAATTAAATCTATTATTTATCTTAAGTATTTCGTTAAGATCAAATCAGTCCTTTACACCATATCATTTAAATGAATATCTTAGAATATATCACCGATTTTCCTATTATACCCGGGCAAAGTTGGGCAGTTCTGCTAGTAAGTAGTAATTTTAACTTCCATGGCAGCATCTTTGTCGCTTCATGCCAACCCCTTGGGCTACTGTTGCTTTNCTTCATGCCAACCCCTTGGGTTACTGTTGCCTTCCCTTTTTTCAGCGTCTTTACACGTCGTCGTGAAACCCACAGTTTTAACCACGGTCACTCAATCACTTAGATACAGTTACTTCTCACCGTATACAATACATTTTCTAATAATACTTTTTATGAGAGTCCTGCTTTTATTCAGATCAAATTCCTAGTTTGAGGTCCCCGAAGTCTGATATCTACGAAGCGAGAACATCCTGCCTCTTCTGCAGAGTCAAGAGCTGGCGCAGACGAGAATGTCCTTCCCATGTCGATAGCGCCGTTTCTCCCACCAACTCCAGACCAATAATTCCATCACCGCACACAGCAGCTAGTAATTATAATCCATTATTGGTAACTCCCAACTTTTCTGAAACCTGCTNATAATTCCATCACCGCACACAGCAGCTAGTAATTATAATCCATTATTGGTAACTCCCAACTTTTCTGAAACCTGCTCAAGTTCCCCTTTCAAGCTATTTCTCCGCCTCAAGCAAGCAAAGCCTTGACTAAATATAGAAAATTTCACAAAAATTTCACACCGCATTCGTGCGCAGTTGATTTAATAATATTTTGGATAAGAACTATTTCTTACTAGGTATTACCAACGCGCCTATTTTCCCTGTGTTTTTATTCATATCAATCATAAATTAAATGTTATTTTATAGATAAAATAAAAGTGAAAATTAAATTTAACCAAAAATTAGATATTTTAAAAGAAATATAAAACCCTTGTGATACATTACTTACTTAGGATACAACTTAATCACAATTAAAAAATTGTATTTAAATTTGCATGTATTTTAATGGGACTGGGATCTCACCACAGGATAAATATTATTACATAATAAATTTATATATTATATTATATATGCTACATAAAAATCGATTATTTANTCACCACAGGATAAATATTATTACATAATAAATTTATATATTATATTATATATGCTACATAAAAATCGATTATTTATATATATAATGAAATTAATTTATTCTGTGGTCTGTGGTTGCACGTTACGGGTTGCTATGGAAACAGGAATCAATAAAACGGCGTGTGCAATTAGGTGCGTTTACAAATTTACGTAACAGACCGCGTTCACAAATAAAAAACAATTTGCTATCGTGAATGCTTGAAATTACATAAATTGTATTTATCTTTTAATTTAATTGCGTAAAAAAGTAACAAATAATTACAGTTTGTTATAAACTCAATATGTTACATTTAAGTTTTCTTTGCATTGATTGTCTGCAAAAAATTGTATATTGCCGTTATCAGTTGCATAGTTGTTTCTTTGCAATGCGACCTTACCACAGAAAATCAATAGTGTATTGTCTCCTCTTTGTTTTTTTCATCATGTACTACTTCGTAACTGTGTCCTCCATTGTAGTTCCTAACGCGCCAGGCTTACGTGGCAGGGAGACTGAACTGTTTAAATTTTAAGATCGAGTTCTGGAACTCAAAATTCATGCGCATTGCGTGAATAACTCAATGGTTTGGAGTACACAGAAATCACTCATTAATATTTATATGCATAATCAAGCACACTACGTAAACTTACGCAAGCAAGCGTAGATGTTAAGTGGACATATGTGATTGTTATTATTGTCTAGTTTTTATTTAAAATTTCTCGCAAACGTTTTCGTTAATATCCTTTGACTTTTCATTTAGAATGTCACAACCCGACGATAAGATGTAAAAATTTAAAAAACAAACAGAGGGTCACTTAAATTTAAATTATGATTTACATTTATGGATGTTGCCCTGTATCTTTCCGGAGACTGAAATTCATCCGCTTCCAATAAACTTAACATAATCGTTCATTCCATAATCTAAATTTATTCCGAGAACTCGTAAATCCACCAAAGATAGCATCCTTCAACGAATTCTACATTTAAACATAAATAACGATGTTATTAACACTTGTTTACTGTGAACCAATGCGTTTACAAGACGATTATTGTATTAAAGTAACGCAAACAGTGATTTTTAGTGCTAGCTCTTAACCGCAATTTTATGCCATAAAACCAGTTAAGTAATGACTATTGTAGCCGTAATTGGCACGACATTAACAGTTGAGTTGCCAAAAGAAATACGGGAAAATCACGTAATTCGTAAATGCTGCTTCGGAATAATGACTAACGTTTTACTAGAGTGTGAATGTATATACAGGCTGAGTATAAAAGAATACCCCTACTTTGAAGGTCTACAATATCAAAACCAAACAACCTACAACCTCGGTTGACCAATCAAATGAACATTGGAACTGTTAAGTTTGTTTACCATTTCTTCATAAATGTTCAATGTGACTACCACGAGCGGCCCGAACGACCTCTACGCGATAATCAAACTCGTTCCACGCTCTTGTCAGCATGTCCGGTGTTACGGTTTGGATGGCGTCCATAATTCTCGTTTTGAGGTCGTCAATGTTAGCCGGCAATGGTGGACGAAACACTTGATCCTTTATGTACCCCCATAGAAAAAATCGCACGGGGTAAGATCCGGGCTTCTTGGGGGACAGTGATAAAGAGCCTGGTCAACAGCTGCTCCTCGACCAATCCAGCGTTGCGGCAACGTCTCGTTCAGGTATCCGCGAACAGCTAGGTGCCAATGGGGTGGCACACCATAAAGGAAACATCAGACCGTCCCCTTCACGTTGACGTGTCGAATGCGAGCTCGCTACCCACTCACCACTTCAAACCGAGAGTTACGAACGCCATCCAAACCGTAACAACGGACATGCTGACAAGAGCGTGGAACGAGTTTGATTATCACGTAGATGTCGTTCGGGCCACTCGTGGTGGTCACATTGAACATTTATGAATGTAGGAACAAACTTCACGGTTTCACTGTTCATTTTATTGGTCAATCAAAGGTTGTAGGTTGTTTGGTTTTGATATTATAGACCTTCAAAGTTGTGGTATTGGTTTATACTCAACCTGTATTTCAGTAACCTTATTCTGAAACATTAAAAATGAATTACAATTTGTTATAGTATATTGTTCACGTGAGAGATTTTATTTTTCGTTTCCTATGGCTAAGAGTTCAGCTGGGCGTGTCTAACAAACTGTGATCCAACTGCAAATATTACAGAAATACACACATGTGTTTGAAGTCTAGCTTGCCCTAAAATGATATCGCGAAATTTTCCTGTCCCTACTCATAACTTGCATTCCATATTTAAAAAAAGAGCATTTTAAGGCACAGACAACGCATTAGCACGTATTTGGAAATTCCTATTGTTTTTCTTCCGTTTGTCTTTTCACATCAGAAACCATAGACAAAGGAACCCTTATCATTTAATAATTTTATTCTCACACGAGAAAATATACAGATTTAATGTAAACGGCACAAACTTCAGATATCCTATTATGTAGGTCAGTATGCCTTAACACTTTGATGTCAGTGCATATTCAAACGCTGGAGATGGGTCTTTTTTTTTTTTAACGTCAGGAACCCCATTTGTGTTGGTCCTTGTGTTCCTAATTACGCAATCCTATTGGCCAGCAATATACTGAACACACTTGTAAAAGCGTTTATTATTGAATGGCTGTCCGCCAATGCATGGTGAATCACCTAAAACCTATGCAGCAAATATTTCGGAAATGATGGCTCTATTGATGTGCTGGTTTCACTTAAGTGAAGTGTAGACAAGGGCTCATAATTGCAATAGACACTCAGGTTTTAATAAGTATTATAACTAACATTTTTTGAACAAAATTACTTTTTTAAAATGTAATAATTCCTATTCATATTAAGAAATGAAAATTAGAGGGAATTCGAATATCAGTGGTGTGTTTTACAGGATTCTAGTGCAAATAGTTTACATGCTATCGTAATATGACAATTGTACATACCTGCAGTTGTCTGCTCCATTTAACTGCTTAGTAACTAGGCTACGATTATCGCATGTTTGTATAGATTCCGTTTCCTTAACACTGATTGTATTGGGACATCCTTGTCAGTACGTTGTGATAGTTCATACTACCTAGACGTAGGACGTGCTGGAAGATATTTACTAATGCTGAAAAAGCCGACATGCCCATGGTGTATGGCGAATGTAGCAAGAATGCTGTTAGCTCTGGTAATGCGTATGCTGAACGGCATCCCAATAGACGTCAACCATCCCGAAGGTTATTTGCGAACTTCTTTAAACAAATTACGGGGAACTGGAAGTGTAACAACTCGAAAACGTAACAGCAAACAAACGAGTGACAAGAGAAGATTAATGATCTAACTGTCTGTTACTGTAAACCCACAATTTAACTCCACTGAAATCGCAAGAGGAAGTGGCATGAGTCAGGCAAGTGCACTACGCATTCAGCACCGTCATAATTTCCACCCATATCATGTCTCTCTCCATCAATAACTACATGGAAACGATTTTGAGAATCGTGTTATTTTTGTACATGAGTATTGAGACATGTTACACCAGATTTTGCATGTATCTTCTTTAGGGAGGAAGCACCATTTACGATTCATGGCCAAGTCAGGAAACAATTCCCACTGGCTTCGTCAAGCGGAATGTCAGCGTCCATGGAGTGTAAATGTTTTGTGCGGAATAGTCAAAAATCATCTCTCATATGACCTTTTTTCATAGAAGGAAAACTGGATTTTCAAAAGTATGTCAACCTCCTGACAGACGAACTTCCACAGATGTTAGAAGGCCTTCCACTGCAGACTAGGAGAGGATCCTGTGACACCAGCAAGATGGTTGCCCAGCGCATAGCGCAAGACGTACCACAGTTTGTCTTCACAGATTGTTTACAAATCGTTGGATAGGACGAAGGGCACCTGTGCGTTGGCCTGCCCGTTCACCAACCTGGTATCCCTGGGTTTAAGCAAATCATACTCCGCCGTGGACATCCCTGTCCATCCCATACCTCACATATGGGGAATGGGGTATCCGGCCTAGTGTATAGCCTGACAGTTGGCACTTAGGCTCGTCCACTAGATGGGGCGTTGGACTAGGTAGCTTCGAAGAAATCGGGCCACAGAACCCAAAAATCCAAATTTATATGTGAAGAAATACAGGCTAACGGTAATGGTTCCATGGAGTTACCAACTAGTGCCGTGAAAATTTAAGATAGTAACACAGGCGATCGAAACGGCCACACTCGAGGTTATCTTGGGTGTCCGATCCATTCAGTTTGGATTCGTGTTGGCGGTGGTTGAAACTTTGCAAGCTGAAGGAGACGCGGAGGGTACCATACCCAGATGAGGGTCGACGCGGTGAGTGGCGGCACAGCTCCGGTACTACCCTGGAGAGACAGTAGAGGTTTGGCAGTGCCTCGGCCGGACCACGGGTTCCTCTGGGTGCGAGGATCCCAGGGGGATGTGGGACGCGAGCGGATGGCGCATTGCTGAATGAGTTCGGAGCTTGGAGCTGACGAACTGGAATGTTAGCCGAATGAACCTTCGCGCTGATTCAGTGTATCTCAATCCTTGCCCACGGGGACCCGTTGGCGTGCTGCTGTTATACTCCATTCGGAGGTCGGGTAGAGCCGTTTGACGAGTATCCCCCAAACTTTCTACATGGGAAGCGGCTCTGACGTAGTGTCGATGAAGTTGCCCGTTCACCAGACCTGACCCCTTTAGATTCTGTTATGTGAAGAACGCTAAAAAAAACATTGTCTACAAGGACATACTGACTACACCAGAATATATGAAACAACGTATTACAGCTGCCTATTCTGACATTGCTGCTGAAATGATACAACATGTGCACCAATCTTTACATGGCATACTGGAAGCTTGTATTGTATCTGTTGGTCGTCATTTTGAACACAGCCTGTTAAGGACAGCTTTCTCTTTCTTCTTCAGAATTCACATAATTTGTATAGTCACTTTTGTATCTCTTAAGAGAGTGATGATAACTGGTACAGTAAAATAACATAACTATTCAAGATTTAAAATGTGTTTCCTTGACAATCAGAGGCAAAGCACCCGCTAAAACACACAAGTAAGCAAAGGAAGCCTTGTAACGAAGCAGTTTAATGGAGCAGACAACTGTAGGCATTTTCAATTGTCATATTACGATAGCACGTCAACTACTTGCACTAGAATCCTGCAGAACACTCCACTGATATTCGAATTTCGTCTAATTTTATTTTGTTAATATGAACAAGCATTGTTACATATGAAAAAAAAAAAATGTAACTTTGTTCAAGAAATGCACTTAAAATCTACGCCTGGGTTGCAATTACGAGCCCTTGTCTACACTTCGCTTCCGTTAAACCAGCAGATCAATAGCGCTTTCCATTTCAAAAATGTTGGAAGTGCGAGTTTCAAATGTGATTAACCCGATGTAGTGCCGAGTTAACAGTGTCCCACTCGCGCGTATTTGTCGGGCGTAACATTATACACCTTCCGTCACGTCAGTTTGAGTTATTTACACTTTCATCGCTGCTAACATAATATACATAGTTCATGGAAACAACCAGCGATCAACTATTAGGTCGCCAATATCTTCGAAGAATGCTGACGTCATAATATTAAACCGGAATATTCGTTATGACTCTGTTAAATTCAATGGACGTTACTTCACGTCGACAGCACTCCAAAAAAGTTAATAACCTTTAATTCGTAAAGTTAATTCATCACATTAGGCTACGAAGATGATTTGAATGGATCCAAGATGGAGGGGAAGTTAACGCGAAGCGGGCTGCGTGAACCGGCGTGGCGTGTTGGGAGCAGTTAGTGACACACATACCGCTTGCAGCAGCCAGCTACCGAGATACGCTTGCCGCGGGCAATGCGTTCTTTACGNAAGTTAATAACCTTTAATTCGTAAAGTTAATTCATCACATTAGGCTACGAAGATGATTTGAATGGATCCAAGATGGAGGGGAAGTTAACGCGAAGCGGGCTGCGTGAACCGGCGTGGCGTGTTGGGAGCAGTCAGTGACACACATACCGCTTGCAGCAGCCAGCTACCGAGATACGCTTGCCGCGGGCAATGCGTTCTTTACGGGCAGGGGGGGGAAGCCGTTCCCAACGACCTTGTGAAGGTAGTGGCGACACTCACACACTGACCCCGAGGCTAAATTCGCTCGCCCCACGATCGCCTTGCATTTCCGCTACCTGCGACACCTACCTGCACTCCACCCTCCATAACTACACACACCAGGGTGATGAGGCAGGGCCTGGGGTTTATTCACACTTTTTCGGATCAAACCTTGGAGAAATCACCCCATGCATGGCGTGTTTGGTTATTTCCTAAATATGCAGTGTATCAAAGGCGTTTTATACATACATATGATAACGTACAAGTATCCTATTTTTTGGTTAAATTGAACTTGCTTTTGNGTATCAAAGGCGTTTTATACATACATATGATAACGTACAAGTATCCTATTTTTTGGTTAAATTGAACTTGCTTTTGTTTTATCCATAAATTACGATAGNTGTGTCAAAGGCGTTTTATACATACATATGATAACGTACAAGTATCCTATTTTTTGGTTAAATTGAACTTGCTTTTGCTTTATCCATAAATTACGATAANGAACTTGCTTTTGTTTTATCCATAAATTACGATAGTTCATTTATAATGAATATGAATAGAAACAGTGACGAAATAGTTACGTTGGTAATGCCTAGTAAGAATTAGTTCTCATGCGAAACATTCTTAGACTGATTGCGCACGAATGCGGTGCGTTTGCCTCTTTGGTGTAATTTTCTAGACTCTGTTAAGCTTTGCTTGCATGAGGTGGAGGAATATCCAGGATNGCCTAGTAAGAATTAGTTCTCATGCGAAACATTCTTAGACTGATTGCGCACGAATGCGGTGCGTTTGCCTCTTTGGTGTAATTTTCTAGACTCTGTTAAGCTTTGCTTGCATGAGGTGGAGGAATATCCTGGAAGTAGAACTTTAGCAGGGCTTCAGAAAATTTGGAAGTAACCGTGATTGGATTAAAACGACGAGGTGGGCCGATTATCGTCTTATGTGCATGTGCCCAACACATGCAACCAATACAACTGTCAAAGTCGCATGGTCATCAGCGATGCGCGTGTTTATTTATATGAAGGCTTTTCGCGATAAACTGAGAAATTTTGAAAGCCCGGCTTTAGATCTGCTTGTACGCATATGTGTATTCTTCCACCATATGTTAAATCAACATTGTCATGAGCCCGACCTCTTTATTCAAATGCCGCTGAGGTGAAACGGTAAAATTATTACTATAGTAAATATTTGACAACTTCTTATTCTTACGCTTACGTGCATTAAAATGACAGANCTGAGGTTAAACGGTAAAATTATTACTATAGTAAATATTTGACAACTTCTTATTCTTACGCTTACGTGCATTAAAATAACAGGAAGAAAATTTAATAATTTCAGTATTTACAAATGTTTGCGTAACACTTCTAATTCAACTTTAAAAAATCGAACTTCTTTATCTCCATCGTTATCAACTTTAATGAGTGCAATGGCAGTTAGTGTGCCTTTCAAAATATAGGCAGGTAAGGGCAGTGACATTTACAAAAGGTTGATTTCAAAGTTTTCACTTTACCGTTAACAGCCTACATCAATTTTCAAAAGACAAGTCCTTTTACGTGAATAAAATACTTTTAAAAATTTGAATTTAATCAATTGCGTAAAAAATTTGATTAGAGAAATTGCATAATAATCTGAAAGCGCTTGTTTACATAAATAGTGTCCCAACCTCAAATCTTTCTCACGTCGTTTTCGATAGTCGTATGTGGCAGAAAAGCAGTCCAATGTTGGGACACAGAGGAGCTGCTGCGTAACTTTGGCGCGCACTTTCCCCCATTTTCCCCTCAACCCTGGGGATATCTGGTCACGTGGCGACGCCATCTTGGAATCAGCGGCCCCGGTTTACATAAGCTCAACCTGATCACCGCGAGACGTTCTGCAAGAGCTAGGAGAGTCGTGAGGCACCTCCAGGGGCAAGATCGTCAACACACCACAGGCTTTACGAGGTTGACTTAGCACTTCTCAAAGCTGGGCTTTCTGTTTCCATTTTCTGCTAAATTTGTATCCTTCCGCCTCACGAAAAAAATTTAATACGGACCTATTAATTAGTATACTTGCGTCAATCTTATTAAGGCCAATCCACAATTGATGTGCAACATAAAATAGTTGGCGTATATTTCAAGTCAGCTGTCCACAATAGGTGTTAACAGGAAACGGGACTGACCAATTAGATCAAAGTACGCAAATATGAAAGTATTTTTTGTTTCTGTGATGCGAAAACAAATTTTGCACGATGGGATAAACTAATTGAGCCTACATTCTCGGTAATTAGTTTTAAAGCAAATCAGATTATATTGATATTATGATGTTCTTGGCAGTAACAATTTATAGTTCGCTCTAGCAGAAATTGGGCAATTACCCCGACAATAGTTAATATCATTCACAGAAAGAGGTCTACATTTTCAAAATGTACAAAATTTATTAAAAAACTATTTATTTTAATAGTAAAGAATAATTCAAAGACCACTGTGTTAAATGGCATATTAAAATTGCAATATTTGAAAATGTATTACGGCTTAAGCCAGGTTCCTTTCGGCACACAAATATATCACTGTTTCGCTACGTTTTACTGTTACGCCAAAAGCAGCAGGTTTCAGCCGTAACCATTTTTTTAAATTGCAATTTTAATAAGCCGTCAACACAGTGGTCTTTCAATTATTCTTCAACTCTCGAAATAAATGGTGGTTTAATGAATTGTGTTCGTTTTATGACGTCTTTCTGTGAATGGTATCAATGATTGTCGGGGCGATTGTGCAATTTCTGCTAGAGCGAACTTTAAATCGTATATGCAAAAGAACATCATACTATCAATATAATCAGATTAAGTATAAAACCTATTGCCGATAATGTAGGTTCGGTTCGTTTTTCCCGTCGTGAAAACTTGGTACTCGCGTCACCATGCGGCGTGAGCCGTATCTGCCAGAAGTAACAGTTCCCCGCGGTGTCACTGGTTACGCCAACTATACGCACTTCCGAGGTCGCCTCCGGAAGTAGAATGGCTTAGAATGGACCGCTGTGCCCTACTGTGCACTACACAGAGTTCGTTCAAAAGTGGCGCACGCGCTGCAGTACATTCCCGGTCAATTCCGACTTTTCTGGAGCCCTACTTAAGTTCTACTTCCAGGATATTCCTCCGCCTCGTGCAGACAAAGCTTAACCAAGCATAGAAAACTACACCGGAGGGACGACGCACAGGATTCGTGTGCACTCGGTGTAATACTCTTTTGCATAAGAACTATTTCTTACTAGGCATTGCCAACATACTTATTTCATCCGTGATTTTATTCGCAATAACCACAAGTGAAATATTAAAGTTTGAAGAAAGAACATAAGTAAAAGTTCAATTTAACCAAAAGTATGGTACTCTCACGTTGGCAAAAGTGTAAAATGCTTGTGATAAACGACATATTTAGGAAAACAACCAAACTCGTCAGACAAGGAGTGATTTTTCAAAGATTTGTTTCAAAAAGTGTGAAGAAACTGCGAATAGATTATACCAAGACTGTCAGCAAAGTACGATATAATGTCAATATAATTATTTAATATAACCGAAACTATATAAATCTATCTAATATTTTTATCTAATTTACTAATTTTAATGTTTTAAAAATCGGATATTTTGAGTATCTTTTTAAGAGAAATATAAGCGTATTTCCATTATGTCTGTTTAAAAAAATATATTTTGTAAAAAAATACTTTATTATGCAAAACCATCATAGTAATTACTTTTTGTGTGTAATAACCAATTAGTTATAATGTTTGCAAATATTTAAAAATATGTATCTTATACACACATATTTTAATAATAAAAATTACTTTTGTAACTGAAACAAATTAATTTCATTAAATATTTACAAACAAAACGTCTAATTTTTCCTACTTACAGTCAGAGTAAATATTACAATAATTTTGCCTGATAAAGATTTTGTTTTATGTGTTTTCTGAAGAACCGATAATGGAAAAACGTTAAAATTTATTTAGATTGAAAATAAACTCTTTATAACAGAATTTTTTTCAACATTTAATAAGTACATTCTAGTAAAATATTTTTTTTTGTAAAATACAAGCTTTATTCTTTCATATGCAACTTAAATTGCTTTTTTCTACCAACTTTGGTGGCGTGTGTGCGTGAGTGTACAAATTTTTGATAAACAACGCATTTTGAACAGTCGGATGCCGTGCTCCATTCGAAGCCACTTACTTGTATCTTAACTGCAAACAGGCAGTTATTAGGCGAACCTAGACCGTAACTCTAAGACCACGCAGTTATGAGAGGTTCTTCGTGTTTCTATTTCTTATCGAATATTCTAGAGCATAAGCCGTTAGTGGGTCAATCGGCACAATTATTTTTCTCTTCGCGTTCGTACTCGCCTCCCACCAAGGTGGTTCACCGGTTCGGGTTCGATTTCCGGCGGGGTCGCTCCCGGATTTTCGAACGTGGGAATCGTGCCGGACGATGTCACTGGTCGGCGGGTTTTCTCGGGGATCTCCCGTTTACCCCCGCCCTTTCATCATGAAGTTGCTCCATTCTCACCTCGCTTCACCCTTGTCGGTTCTCAAGACGTCAATGTACAGAGCTGCCCAAATCTCTTCACTCACTCACTCACTCTTCGCGTTCGTAAATCTGAAGTCTTAGGACTCAAGTTCTCTCCTTAGGGCAATAACGTACCATACTACATTCTTTTTTCTCTTTCACTCAAGCTGGACTCACAGTAGTCCGTTGCATCGAACGGTCATCCGTCCAGCAGTCATCCGTTTGTCGTTTTCGTCCGTCAGTCGAAAGCGATTCACAACAATCCGTCGTCCGCCGAACCTTCAGTACGGCAAAATTTAATTTTGACAGCTTTATATCGCGTTATTTCTTTAGCTGGAGATATATTTTGTTTGGAAATACGCTTTTAAAAGAGAAACATTTTAGGGGAATAATTTTTTTACATTTTTAATTCCTTAATTTACTACCAAAGATAAATAAACACAGATTCACCACCTTGCATTTTATTTCTAAGTGCGTATTCATTTCTAAGGAATGTCATCAGAAGGCGGTGATTCAAACGTCCGCCCGTCGAAAGTTAAAGTTTAGTAAATATTTGACTCATGGATGGATAGAAAAAAAGGTTGTCCTACGATTGGTTGAAGATCACGTGACCACCGGATAGACGGACTATTGTGAGTCCCGCCTAAGTCTTCTCCGCTTCTTCGAGGCGGTCTTGTAATCCCTGCTTCCACCAGCGAAGACCCTCCCACGAACACTCATGCAGTACTCTAGAGCTCATCACACTCCCATCATCCTCTCCACGTAGGTTACGGATGTCCCCCTCAGCCTCCATCCAAGCGTGGGACCAATCAATCACCTTCTCAAGCCGTCTCTCCTTTTGGCGTCCGCTGAAACGTGCCTACGCCATTTGTCGAAGCGATCTATCACAGTCGACCGAACGTTCAGTCTTCCCAGGATGGTTTCAGTCCTGACTTCTTCAATGTGATAAATGCGCAGACTCCTCCTAGCACATCCGTCCCTGCAGTTAACAGCTGTACACGGTAAAATGAGCACTTTTGAAAGGCCTTGCTTAAGATCTATTTGTATGCACATTGTGTTATTCCACCATATGTAAGAATGACTTTGTTATGGGCCTCATCACTAAGTCACGCTTCGGTCAAGTGAAACTGTCGAATTATTTTAAAAGTAAATATTTAACAATTTTGCTCAATAGTATAATAATATGCATTAAAAACCAGTATAAACAAAATAAACAATTTCAGTTTTCACAAACGGTTGCCGAACACTTTTTAATTTCACTTTAAGACATGGAATGACTTACTCTCCGACGTTGCCAACTTTACTACGCACGTCCCAGTCAGCGTGACCATTCAAATATGCGCATTTAGGGACAGTGATATTTTTTCAAGGTTGATATCAAAAGTTCTCAATTAACCGTAAACAGCTTTTAGTATCTTGCTTCCATCACAGAATAGATAAGAAGTACACAGACGAAATGGCGTGGTGGTTCATTTTATGTGGGCGAATCCGCTCTCTGATTGGCGGTCCGAGGCTCTGGAAACGAACTTTTCGCCTGATTGGCTACTGCACACTATGAGATGTTCCCTACTGACCAGGTTGCCAGGCTGGCGAGTATGTTACGAATAAAACTGGTTGACAATACATATTTACCGAGTGACATAGACAAGCTGTTGTGATTGGATCCTCCCTACCAACCTCCTTTCTACTTCACCTCTCGCCGCGGTGGCGTAGCGGGTAGAGCACTCACCTCCTACCAGGGCGCACTGGGCTCAATGCCCGGCGGGATCGCTCTCGGATTTTCGCATGTGGGAATCGTGCCGGAGGGTGCCGCTGGTCGGCGGGTTTTCTCGGGAGTCTCCGGTTCCCACCTTGCATTCTGGCGCTGCTCCATACTCACCTCGCTTCACCCTTGTAGGCCCTCAAGACCCCGATGTTAAGACCTTCCCGAATCTCTCCACTTCTCTTTACTACTTCCCCTGTCCCGGATTCGATTATCTGGTATCAAGATATTCTTGAGTGGTCAATGAGGTCAGGTCCCAACTGCCACTACACATTTTTTGCGAGTTGGTTTTGCACGCCACCAGTCTACCTTCGTGCGTGTACGAAGAAGCCGACCTCGGCGGAGTGGCTGTCTGCATACCGGCCTACGTTCCGAGCTGTTTTAGGCGCCAGTCCCGAGCGCAGAGCAGGCGAGACTACAGGGGCGAAACCGCCGCTTGTATAGGCTATTCACGGTAAAGTGAGCACTTTTGAAAGTTCTCTCATTTGGAATAATAGTCAATAACTATATGTTATTTTAGCCTTGGACGTTAACTTCCGAGTGCGATGGAATCTAAAAATTGTGTTTATTACTTATATGGCAATATTTATTATAAAAAGTAGTTAAATGATATAAAATAGCTAAAATAAAAAAGTTACTATGGCCTCTAAAGTGCTCACTTTGGCGTCAGCAGCTTATATCTCTGAACTCCAGCCGCGCAAGCCAGCTAGATGGCGTCACCGGCCAGCAAAATGGCGGAAAGGCCTTCGCCAATCGGCGCCTGGTAACTTACTTGCCAGCCGGCAATCCCAGCCAATAGGGAATCTTCCGCCACTCGCGGTAGTAAGCCAATGCGACAATCAGAGAGTGGACAGGCCCACACTGTAAAAAATAAATGTAATTAAAAAATTTTTTATGTTTAACTTGTAAAAACTACTACAATACGTGTAATTATACACGAATGTTCCTAAGAATCCCGAGAGTTTTAAAAGTCTTTGGTGAAAACACATGTATGTATGCTTGGCTTAGTAAACATAATTTAGGTGTTAATTTACGCACTTTGAAGTAGGTGTAAAAACACACCCACTGTACTAAAATCTTAAATTCTGTACTTTTACTGCTACGCGGTTGTATAAACACTCAGTGTCAGTGTAGTTGTACATTTCAATTGTGTAATTTTACAGTGATCATGCATATGTAAGTAAATTTGTATTGGATTCTGAAGTACTTGTAAGCTAATGGTTACAAATTGTCTGTAATTTTAAATTTTTATCTATACTTTATTATTTTATCTATACTTTATTAAAACGAGTACAGTATTTGTAGTTTTACCCTAAATTCAAAGAAAACTACAAGGATTTGTTCAAAACATGCGATTTAGCGGTAGGGAGTAGGACTATTTTGTACTCCATTTGTGTGAACTCCCGCTGTTGGGATATACTTGCTGTTTGCATATAACTACGTACTCTATATCTGAAGTCAATCGTTTTCCACATTTTGCAGATAATTTTTTTATGACTCTGTTTAACTACCAGTTCCAGAACGATGTACAAAACGTGAAATTTGTAAAACTACACATTCATAGTAGGTGAATTAACATGACGCAGTTGTAAAAGATCCAATACTAGTAGTAAATTTACATCGTAAACCGTGAAAAATGTACAGATATTACGTATTTACAATTACGGTAAATTTTTTATATTAATTTTGTGAAAGTGAAAAAAAAGTACATAGGACCTGTGGTGAAGTCACAATTGCGATGGCTGTGTAAATTTACTTGCCGTGGAGAAAAAAATATACGAATAATTAGTAGCACAGTGTATATGTTAGTTTAGTAATTTTTAGGATAAATTTACTTGGAAGCAGAGGAAAAAAAAAGAATTCTGTGTTCCGGGCAAGGTATTGCTGTTGTAAATTCGTGCTCGTTCGATTCGTTATGTATGCGTAGGACCAAAGAATTTTCGCAAAATTTCTGAACGCACTTCAATATTTTACACACATGCCTCAGAATTTTTTTTTTTTTTTTTTTTGCTACTACCTCTTGTCAGTATGAAAATTGATTTTCACATTTGAACCAGTTACTCATAACCTGGTAACTGTGGCAGTAAACCTGCGTGAGTAACCCAAAAAAAAAAAAAAAATCCACAATTCAACAAAGAAAGATAGATGTTTCTTTAGTGCTTTGAAGTGTAATTTGTCTTGTAATTTGTTCCTCGAAATAACCACAGTCCCTTCGTATACATCACATGTTCTGGGGAAGTGAGCAATACTTTTGTAAAGAAGCTGATTTGTGAAGTGCTGTAATAAACTGTTAAATCAATTAAAAATTCTTTTTTAAAACCGTTAGGTCACTCTCGGACCATGAAACTCGATTTCGAATCCCTTGTGAGCCACGAACGTATATGATTTTTTTTAGGCTTGACTTTATGTTAGTTTTGATTGTAATACGTCTCCCTACTTAAAACGGATACGTAAAATACAGCAATATATAGAAAAAATATTAGGCAGCACTTGGTTATTCAGGAACCGCACTTAGGTGTTCAGGAATCTAGTTTTTTTTTTTTTTTTTTTTAATGCTGTATTATTATTTACTTGATATACCAGTATCACAAAATTTACATATGATTCATTCTAAAACTGTAAAATAGTTGTCAATGTAATTTATTATAAGCTGTTGCGATTTATATTATCTGTTATTCAATATATTCGCTGGAAAATTTATGTTTTTCAAATTGTTAGTAAAGCACATGCGCGTTTCGTAATATTTAACGAATAGCATCATCGGTAAATATAATTTTATTAATTTTCTTTTTTAGCTAAGTGTTTCACATACACACTAAGGAGCGGAATTCGACCGGCAAACTTCATTTGGTGATTCCTTATTTAAAATCAAGTGGGAAACATACAGGACACTGTCTACCTAAACTGAATACCAAGGGAGACATGAGCCATTGGAAACTGAGATTCCATCACGTATTTTTGCAAAATATCGGAAACGAAGTGAAAACAACTTAAAATTCTCCGAACAAGAGCAAACTCCCATTAATACCTCCCCCCGTAATGCAAATATCAGGGGTAGCCACCCTCATATTGCAGACATCTTCTATCCCGTCAGTAATTATGAACAGGTATATGCAGGTTTAGTGAGCAGTATGGCCTAATTAACTAAACCAGACCTGTTTTATGAAAATACTCAGGTCCCACCGTTTTCGTGTAAAACGCAAGCAAAGCTTCGGCTTCAGCGGTACAGTGCCTAGCACTTAGGGAATACTACCCACACGCATCTGTGGTATATTGCTGTGCCTTCTGCACAGACGATGGTGGAGAACATTTTGTAAAACTTGCTCTAAATAGAATGAACCATGCATTAATAAACTTACAGTACTGAAGCTGCCTGTTTGTCTCGGGTGACAGCTGGTGTGTAATTCCCTGCAGGAATTGTTGGTATTGCCTACGCGTTTGCGACTCTAACCCGTAAGAGAAGACAACCCGTGCCTATAGTGATACGGGAAAATACGGTTGCTGCATAACGTAAAGTTGCTACTCGGCGCTTGCTGATTGCTAACTTCGGAGATGGAAGCTGGAACGGTGCTATCAACGGTTTTTTTTTCAAATCGCTTTCTTTTAATTTTTAAGGGAAAAATATCAACGGTTTGATCAACACTGTCGCCGAAACTCGACGAGAAATTACGTGCAGTTAATTAAGGTTTGAATAAAACAGTGAGTAAACATATCGCGTACAACCGGTTCGTGTTCTCCTGCCTAATGAAAGTGTTTAAATAACAATGTACCGTTAAACTGCGTGCTATCGAAAATGTTTTCATTCCTTCGATGACTGCTCGCGAGATAAAAATTATAAACGCTATTCGTATATGTCACAAATATAAATAGTGGATAAATGTCATAAAGCCTTTTGCCGAGCGAAATATGGCCACTTAAATCAACCTCGAAGCTCTCTCATAGTACATCAGAAATTTCGTTTGTTCGTAGCATATCATTACTGTTGTGATGCATTTCACCTTTCTGCAGCTTATATTGTTGACTTTTAAACACCAATATTTTTTTCAATTTCTGCGTTTTTTAAACACTATTCGTGATTTGTGTGTTTACCATTTTACATAATTTCTCTAAAACGTAGAAATGTTTGATACCATTAAGCCGATTGATCAGTTTATATCTACTTATTCTTATGCCTTCTTGCCGTTACCAAGGTGTATTTTTCCTTGTTACGAAGATTGCTAATTACAACTGAACATGCAAAAAATGAACTAAGCAATTTAACTGCAAAAGCAAGTAAATAAAAAATTAGTATTTAATTATAAAAATTAATCACTAGTTTTAATGATAGTCTCAACATTCAAATATTGGCGTGGAGTTATAAGAACTGAATCTTGTGTGATTACTTTCGCCGTTTGCTAGCGTGAGAAATTCTGCCCTATCACAAAATTGTTAATCGAATATGGCTCAAATTACGACTGCTGCCCCAAATAAAAATTTTTTGGCGCCATAGTATTCAGACGTATTCAGACATATTAAGGCCAGCGGTGTCAAATNGCTGCCCCAAATAAAAATTTTTTGGCGCCATAGTATTCAGACGTATTCAGACATATTAAGGCCAGCGGTGTCAAATAAATAAAATTTTGAAAGGTGCAATAGAAAAACTACAGATCTCAAACACGGGCTTCACAAAGTAACACATGAATGTACATAAAATAAAGAACGTGTAAGAACACGACCATTCTAGCCACGGCAGCGGGAATCGTGCTTCACTACGCCGCGGCGAGTTCTCTGGAGGATCTCCCGTTTCCCCCCTTTTCATTCCGGCGCTGCTCCATTCTCACCTCGCTTCACCCTCATCGGCTCTCAATACCTCGATGTTAAAAGCCGCCCAAATCTCTCCACTCCTTTCGAATAACTCTCTTCGGGATTTCGTCTGCCAATCTCGTTGCCCAAACAAGCACAAAGATTTTATTCTCTCTGAAAATACATAAAAAAAAAAAAATAATGTTGAAGAGGGGTCGATGTTGACGAGTTTGCCGGCCCTGAGAGTGCCGGTCCCTTGCTGATACTGCACCTAACACACGTACGCCGAAGTGTGTAATTAATTGGCGTGTTGCAGCCGCTTTTATACCATCGCCGCGGGCTGTGCAACTTACCGTGGTTACGGACTCCGTTTAGATCATCGCCAGGATGCTACAATATTTCAACGAGAAGCAAACCAGTTCTGCCTTCAGACTCAAGTAGGTCAGCAGGAAATCCGTGCTCGGTAGAATTATGTGCACAGACTGGAACTTCCTGGGGCATGAAGGATTTATCTGGAGTTCTTTCTGCATGTTAAATAAAATTGTACAGCTGGAAAAATAAATGCAAACAACTTAAAAAATTGTAAACAAAATTTACAAAATAAAAAATTATATACTGCTTTCTTTTTTTACCAAGCAAAGTTATAAGATCAGAAAACACATGAATAATTTACAGTTACTTGAAGTTGTAAAATCCTATATTCATAGCAGAAAAATCTATTGAATTGGCTGAAATAGCAAGAAAAATTAATTACTATAAAATATCTTAAAATCAAATATTTTTGAAATGTCTTAAATAGATATAAAGAATTTTGAAACTCACCTAAAATTTGATATAATAATAACAATGTAAATTTAAACAAAAATCTAATAAAACGATCTAACTTTATTTTATTAATTAAAAACCGTTATACATTAACAAATTTTCATATCTGTTTTTTTTTTGTTTACAAAAATTTTCCAAAAAAATTTAAATATACAAAAATAAAACCAACTAAAGTAACGATTAAAAAACTTTTCATCATGAAGTGCTTAAATGTTTTAGTTGCNTTGTTTACAAAAATTTTCCAAAAAAATTTCAATATACAAAAATAAAACCAACTAAAGTAACGATTAAAAAACTTTTCATCATGAAGTGCTTAAATGTTTTAGTTGCTTAATTACTTTAAAATCAAATAATTTAATTTTTTATAATTATAAAAAAAAATTATTGATTGAAATTTTAAATAAGATATTTTGGTACATGAGAAATATATATTGCCTATAATTATGTTTATAGTCAGTCATGTAACATAGCTACACTATTATTTCTTACAGATGAGCAAACAGTAATTGAAACTATGTCAAACCTCATTAATTTCCAGCTCAACCAAATTTTTCAATTTCAGTTATGTATGTTTACATTGTTCACATTTTTCTTTATAAAAAAAGGTTTTTCAAAAAAACTAATATTGAAATTTGTTGACAGAAGGTAAATTTTAGAAGTCAGTTTATTAAACATAGACTCTTGTCAACTGATACTTTAAAACAGTTAAATAAGAAACTCTAAAAACAATTTTTACGCTGTTATAAAATATATGCATCTTCTATAAGATGCAAAGTATACCGTACTTTTAGGATAATGTTGGTAGTGTGTGTACTAGTTTTTAATGAGTCCTGTATGTTTTGCAGTCGTGTATAGTACTCCATTGGAAGCCACTTTACTTCTGCCTTAACATGTTCGGTGGTAATTTATGTCCAACGCGCTATTTAAACCTACCGAGAAGATTAGTTTAAAAGCTCAATTTAACATATGAAATAGTCACTTCCTCCTATGTGAGAACTGTAGACTTCTCATAAGGTTGAGGGCGCCATACGTTTCAATTCTGGGTGCTAGTCTTACGTGTACAACAATTATTCCTACATCTTANCTTAACATGTTCGGTGGTAATTTATGTCCAACGCGCTATTTAAACCTACCGAGAAGATTAGTTTAAAAGCTCAATTAAACATATGAAATAGTCACTTCCTCCTATGTAAGAACTGTAGACTTCGCATAAGGTTGAGGGCGCCATACGTTTCAATTCTGGGTGCTAGTCTTACGTGTACAACAATTATTCCTACATCTTATCCTCTCACCTATTGCGCGAACTTGGCGCAGCAAAGAGTTTGGTGGGTGACTGAGTGCAGAAAATTGGAGAACCCTGAGGAAAACCAATACTAAGAAAATGTCTATAGCACAAAACAATCTCAATCCATAAGATCATTAATTATTTTAGGTGAAAAGCGTAATGACCAAGCAGGAGTAGTTCTTCAGTCCTGCACACACAGTGCACTTTTGACGCCTGCTGCACGAGCACAAAATGAACACAAAGAAGAAAAATGTACATACATCGTATATCGTTCATGGATGTGCCGAAATCAATTATTCATACTATGCACGTGCGGTGTAGGTTGATATTGAGCTCAGAAGTGTCAGTATAACACGCCAATGGTACATCTGAATAGCATGAATATGGCTAGCAATCACATCTCGCATGTACATTGAATATAAAACATACATCCGTTAGTGTACACATAGGCTACATAATGGCATCTGATATACACATAAGTTGCACATATTGTACGTGTGTATACCAGGTACCCATGTAGTGAAATGTAAGCATTCATTCTATGAATATGTATTATGTATATCTAATCTGGAAATACCACAACTAAGGAATGGGTGCCATGGCCCAGGTAGCAACCCCCCCCCCTCCTCACAACATTCTCCACATTAAAACCACAATTATGTCTAGGCAAGAATACAGCATCCACGAACAACTATTTCAAATAATACATTTTTTCTGACAACTTATTATTTACTGTTTATATGGACCACAGAGTTTTCTGAGTGTGCCAGCAGTGACATGTAACGTTGCGTGTCTAAAAGTGATTAAATATTTCATGACTATTGTATTATTNTAACGTTGCGTGTCTAAAAGTGATTAAATATTTCATGACTATTGTATTATTTTTATAGTTTATTGTTGTGTGATTGATGGTCCACTATGCCAAACGCTTGTTCTAAAAATATTGAAAGTCAAAACATCAAAGTTGTATATATGTGTATTAAGAATTAGCATTGAAAGATAATAAAAAAAATTCTGGTTTATAATTAATTTGTTTTATTGCTGTGCTTAATTTTCCTATCCTGTTTTATCATCCGGTGAATGGTACTTAATTTGATAATAAAATGTGTAAATAATTTATGGACTTCACTTAAATCCTACCAATGATAAAAACGTAAATATACAGAGTATCTGTTTAGTTAGAATTGGTGTGAGAGAATTGGAAAACCTTTATGAACTGCACCAACAGTACATTTTGCCACTTGGATGCGATAAATTTGCCAGTAAAGTTACTTTCAGAGCTCTCGTTGCATGTTGCATGGGAGTACCCATACCAAGTGTTGAGAAATGCTTGGTCTGTATTGAGAAACAATGATGTTACTATGTTAGTACTAAAGGCAGATTCACATAGAGTTTTTACTATTATGACCAACAGGAAATATGGAAATATGTAGCAAGAATTTGTCAATTTCTGGTCCCTTAAGCTATCCATAAAAAAAAATATTTCCCAGCTGCAACACACATCACTTTGTAGGTTATTCTTCACTAAAAGTCGTAGAAAAAATTTTCTTTGAATGAAACAAATGTTAGTGAACATCAGCTACTGTTGGCATCAAAACTGCAATGAAGCCTTCTACCTTTTCTGTTCACTGTGAATTTTATTTAATTTCTCAAATCTCATTAAATGAATGTACATTTTTTTTAAATGCACTTAGTTTTATCTAGATTCTCAATATTAAAAAGTCATTATTTTGTATCAGCGTGTCTACAAATATTGAATACTAACCAAAATTTCACTTGAGCATCAATTCGGTGCTCGTCGAAACATATGCAGGGAAGGGAAAGTGACGTTTTTCGAATGTTCGTTTCGGAAATGCTCACTTTGACGTGAACGGCCTATAGGCAGTATTCGGCCCGCCTTTGCATGCGGCTGGGCTGTGGAATTTGCACGCGCTCGGGCCGTGNTCAGAAGTGCCAGTATAACACGCCAATGGTACATCTGAATAGCATGAATATGGCTAGCAATCACATCTCGCATGTACATTGAATATAAAACATACATCCGTTAGTGTACACATAGGCTACATAATGGCATCTGATATACACATAAGTTGCACATATTGTACGTGTGTATACCAGGTACCCATGTAGTGAAATGTAATATGTATTATGTATATCTAATCTGGAAATACCACAACTAAGGAATGGGTACCATGGCCCAGGTAGCAACCACCCCCCCCCCTCCTCCTCTCAACATNGAACAACTATTTCAAATAATACATTTTTTCTGACAACTTATTATTTACTGTTTATATGGACCACAGAGTTTTCTGAGTGTGCCAGCAGTGACATGTGACATTGCGTATCTAAAAGTGATTAAATATTTCATGAATATTGTATTATTTTTATAGTTTATTGTTATGTCAAACGCTTGTTCTAAAAATATTGAAAGTCAAAACATCAAAGTTGTATGCATGTGTATTAAGAATTAGCATTGAATAATAATAAAAAAAATCTGGTTTATAATTAATTTGTTTTATTGCTGTGCTTAATTTTCCTATCCTGTTTTATCATCCGGTGAATTGTATTTAATTTTAAAATAAAATGTGTAAATAACTGATGGAATAACGTAAATATACAGTCTCTCTATTTAGTTAGGATTGGCGTGAGAGAATTGGGAAACCTTAATGAACTGCACCAACAGTACATTTTGCCACTTGGTTGTTATAAATTAATTAGCAGCATATTTTCCGGCAAAGTTACTTTCAGAGCTCTCTTAGCATGTTGCATACGAGTGTCCATGCCTAGTGTTGAGAAATGCTTGGTCTGTATTGAGAAACAGTGATGTTACTATGTTAGTACTACAGGCAGATTCACAGAGAGTTTTTACTATTATGACCAATAGGAAATATAAAAATTATGCAGCAAGAATTTGTTAATTTCTGGTCCCTTAAGATATCCATAAAAAAAACATGTCCCCAGCTGCAACACACATCACTTTGTAGACTATTCTACACTGAAAGTCGTAGAAAAAATTTTCTTTGAATGAAAAAAATGTTAGTGAACATCAGCTACTGTTAGCATCAAAACTGTAATGTAGCCTTCTACCTTTTCTGTCCATTGTGAAATTTATTTAATTTCTCAAATTTCATTAAATGAATGTACATTTTTTGTAAATGCACTTAGTTTTATCTAGATTCTCAATATTAAAAAGTCATTATTTTGTATCAGCATGTCTACAAATATTGAATGCTAACCAAAATTTCACTTGAGCATCAATTTGGTGCTCGTCGAAACACATGCAGGGAAGGGAAAGTGACGTTTTTCGAATGTTCATTTCGGAAATGCTCACTTTGACGTGAACGGCCTATAGGCAGTATTCGGCCCGCCTTTGCATGCGGCTGGGCTGTGTTCCGTTTCGAAACTCCCTCCCTCCGCGCCAGCTGGCGTGTCTCACGAACACAGCTCTGCGTGCGCGGCCTCGGGCAGGTTG
>NQII01003269.1:28423-76651 GCA_002778355.1 Clitarchus hookeri | reverse complement strand
AAGGTTCAGTGTCGGAGTTACTTGGTCCTGAGTGGCTTGGTCAAAGACGGACACGGCGCCAGCAGCCAATGGAGGTATAACAACAGCTGAGGTGTGTGTATATAGTATTGAAGTCTACTGTGTGCTCCGATTTTTACGCGAAAAGTCACAGGCCCTACTTATAGCCCTATTCGCTGTTTCTTCGCACTTTTCGAACCAAACCTTTGAAAAATTACCCCATTCATGAAGTGCTTGGTAGCTTCCTGAATATGTCACAAATCATAAGCTTTTTTTTTTTTTTTAATATATTTGTGTTATCATGAAAGTACAGCTTTGTTGGATAAATAAAACTTTTGATTATATTTGTTCTATAAATTACAATATTAAATTTATAATGCATATGAACAAAAACAGCAAGAGCATATGTATGTTGGTAATACCTAGTAATAAATAGTTCTTATTAAAATATATTATTACATTAAGTGCGCACAAATGCAGTGCGTAGTCCCTTTAGCGAAATTTTTCAAACTTGGTTAAACTTTGTTTGCATGGGTGGAGGAATATCCTGGAAGCAGAACTTTAGCAGGACTTCAGAAAAGTTGCAAGTAACCGTGAATGGAGTGTAGTAACAATCCGCGTGTTTTGAGACAGCAGTTCAGTGGCTTCTAATAGAGCATTCCGCCTGACTATACGACACTCAGAACTCATTAAAAACTAGTACACGCGCTACCAGATATCTTCATAAAGTATGATTTATGTCGCATATAACAGAATAATGGGTGTAAAGGATGTTCACGGTAAAGTGAGCACTTCTGAAATCAACCTTTGAAAAATGTCACTGCCCCTAACTGCATTTATTTTTACGGGCACCCTGACTCTCACGCGTCCAGTAAAGATGGCAACGATGCAAAGTTCCATGTGCTATCGTTAAATTACAAGTGCTAAGTAAGCATTTCTGAATATTAAAATATTTTCTTTTACTTTTCGTTTTTTTTTAATGCATACGTGTGTAGGAATAACAACATTTGTAATATGTTTACTTTTCTAAAAATGTTACAGTTGCTCTTGACCGACACAAGAATATAGTGATCAGGATCATTGCAACGTTAATTGTACATATGCTGGAAGAATACACAATGTGCATACAAGTATACCTTCAGCGGGGCTTTCAAAAATTCTCATTTCACCGTGAACAGTCTATACTTTGTAACACTGCAAGATATTCCTGAAGTCCTGAACACACGTGTGAGCAACGGAGCGTTCGTCGTCGTTGACACGACTAAATATTGGCAACTCTTGTCCCCTATTAGCCATAAGCCAACCCGAGGCGAAACATTATTATTTCTCTTGAACTTTCTCCCACCACGTGCACCACTGGGGCACAGCTCTTCGTACCCACCTGGGAACATTCTCTTTTCATAGGAGAGAAAACTATGCACAATATTTGTGAATTCTCAACCCCTACCAACACGAGTCCAACCTCATCTGGCCTTGGACTCGCAGGCAAAAAACGAGAGCCGGCAGGTGTCCCCGCCAAACCTCCGCATTCGCACAGTCGAGCACATGAGGGAACCACATCCGGGGTTCTTATAGACCAGCCCGTGCTTCCTTTCAACGACACCTGTGGGTTTTCCGAACATACTTGCCAGACTCTGGTCCAGCGTGAATGGAGTAGACCCGATGAACCTGTCCCATCCATTTCCATACAGTTTAAATTTCTTCACATTGAAATTCCTGCTTTTATCCCATCGGTCTGCCAGTAGAGGAGTCGAACGGCCCGCCACCAGACCACAACCATCACAATTGCCCATGATTCAAGCTCAGGCTGTGAGGCAGATGCTCCTTTTAGTATAACATGGCCATGGCATGGGAACGCCCTCGAATTTCCCATGCTTGCTGACTCATTCCTGCCAGTTCATGGGTCACCCAGAGGTACCACAAGGAGGCGTGGTTTCCCTTGAGCTCCCAGAGGTTATTGGCTATAGATTGCGCATAACTAGCCCTTTCCACAGCTATGTTGCCCCTGAATTCCGTATATGTGGAAATAGCTTCGCCACCCAACGGTCTCTCCCATACTGGATGAGCAACTCAACAATCAGCAAGGGCTCTTGGCCTGGCCCACCTTACTCTCCGGAGAAGAGTCATCCTTCCTCCAAGGCTTGCTCAAATTAGGAATTCCCGTACAAGGTATGGCTCCAAATGGGCCCTATGTGTGCCGCAGTGGGGTCCAATGGAACGCGCCTTGCAGCCGTAACATACTGGTCCCCCCCCCCCAGTTTTCTTGTTTTCCACCATGTATGCTACCAAAGACAAGTAACTAGGGAACTGGTTTGTCCCAAAAAATGTGGCGCTCGATCGTCCCGGCAAATAGCGGAGCCGGATATGAGAGGAGCTTCCTTTACGTCAACACCCCCTCCCTTTTTCCCAACCAGGCCTTAGGGCAATCAATCGGGAGCCATCCCCAACCTCCTGGATGTAGGAGGGATGGCCTAAATCCATCTATCCGGCCCCCAAGAGTTGGCCCCGCTTTACACCCATTACAGGCTGGTCGTCCAACTCCTCCCACCGCGGGGCCGCGGTGGTGTATTGGTTAGACTACTCCCCTCCCACCTAGGTGAAAGTGGTTCCATTCCCGGCGGCATCACACCCGGATTTTCACAAGTGGGTATCATACCGGACGATGCCGCTGGTGGGCGGGTTTTCTCGGGGATCTCCCGTTTCCCCCGCCCTTTCATTCCAGCGCTGCTCAATTCTTACCTCGCTTCACCCTCATCGGCTCTCAAGACCATTCCACTCCACAGGGTATTCCGGGAACACTTCTTTCTCAACTTAAAAATAGCAAATCAAAAGCTTACACTGACCATGGTTTTTTTTTAAGTTCCGCCGAAGAACATCTCAATTTTAAAAACCACCATGCAAGCCTTAAAGTGTTTACCTAAAGTCAACAATTAAAAACTCTCCAAAACACCGCAGCGCCAAATCGTTCTGTCACTGTTAAAGTACATGGCGGTAATTCATTAAACCTCTTTCCGCAACACTCCTAAATCAGCACAGGAAGCCACGGGGAAGCCAGGCGTGGTAACCACATCCCTGCGCTGTTCACGGCCCCTGTGTAGGTGGCAGGTCAAGACATGTCTATCATATCCGCCAAATTCTTAAAAGATAGTGCTCATCCGCTATAGCCTGTTCGCGATTTATTTACAATTTCAGAATCAAACCATTAAAAATGCATCCCATGTATGGCGTGTTTGGTTGTTTCCTAGATTCAGGATGTTCCGCGACTCAACTGACGTACTTCGGCAGCGTATCACACACAGCATTGGCAACGTAAAATGTATATATATATGCAAGTAGGGTATGCAACCCCATTTCAAAGTTACAGGGACATTAATGCAATAAAAAACACAAATTGAAATTACTGAATATCTGTAATATGCAACTGACCACATTCATGATGAACTTCTCACACAAGCTGTTCAAAACGTGCACCATCTGACCGTAAGCAAGTTGCGATACGTTGTACCATGCTGTATTCATTTCTGAGTGGATTTGTGCCGTCGGTTATCGCCTGTAGCAACAGGTCTCGTGTGTCTGTTCGCCATAGGCTGTAAACCCTACTCTTCAGGCAGCCCCAACGGGGAGACGTCCGGTGAGCGTGCCGGCCATGGGACAGGCCTACCTCTTCCCATCCACGTGCGCGGATACTCAGCATTCAGGAATGCAGTGACAGTTCTGCAGCAATCACATCTCACGCCATACTGCGAACGGCACATCATCCAATAACAGTGTAAGGTATTTTTTCCAGAAACTCCATGTAGGCATGAGCAATTACAGTGTTCTCAAATAAATGTGGTCCAATCAGTTGAATGGCAATTAATCCCCACCACACGTTCACTGAAAAGCATTCTTGGACATTAGAGTCGGTCACGTCGTGTGGATTTTCATGTGCCCGCGTGTGCGAATTGCGTGTGTGTTGTGAATTCCTTGGCTTGCGAACGTAGCTTCATCGGCGAAGAGAATGTTCGGTAGTGTGTCCACGTGTTCCAACATCAATTCACAATATCGCATATGGGGTGCGTGATCTTGGGGCCGAAGGTGTTGCACTGTCTGCCGGTGATGCAGGCCATCTGCATGAAAAATCCTCTACATCTGCGGTGTGGGCCACTCCAGTACGCCTTGCAGCTCCACGTGCGCTTGAACGCGGGGAATCCTCGATTTGCGCGAAGTACGTCCAACATCATTCCGCCGATACGGACGCTCCGTCCAACACCGGAAGACAGCAGCGAACATCGCATCGCGTCGTGTGGTGCGGAGCAACGCGGGTGGGGATTCGCCGCAGAAGCTTCAACACGTCCATCTCCGCCACAGTATTCGTAAACAAACACCATGTCTGTGAACTCTGCACGTGTAAACTTTCCTGGCATTGTTCCACAACCATCGCCTCGACACACTTGCAAAGACTGACCATGCCAGCCACACTAGCGGCCAGCTTGTGGTCAGATTGCGTACATTTTGAGCAGCTCGTGTGGGACTTACAACATGAATGTAGTCAATTTCGTTAAAGGTTTTCAGTAATTCCATTTTGTATTTTTATTACATTACGTCCCTGTAACTCTGAAATGTGGCTGCATAGCAAGCTTATATATTATTTTTTTGTTGCCAACGATCTGTACGACACGCTGCCGAAGTATGCCGGTTGAGTTGTGGAACATCCTGCTTGTAATGCATCACAAACGTTTTATACTCGTGTTGATATAAAAGTACCTTATTTTTTGTTAAATTGAACTTTTGTTTACATTCTATCTATAAAATAAAATATTTTATTAATAAGTAATATTGTTACAGGTGGCCACTCTGCCAGCGTGAGAGGCGCGGATGATTTATGGACGCGCGCGCTATCAGTTGTAACCGGAGACGCAGCGGCTTTTCACAAAGGAATGTTTACGCAGTGTCCGTGTTAGGCATATCAGGGCGCGTGCCACTTCCGACGCTGGGTATCGGGTGTCTATCGGACATCTTTGAAGGAATTGTATTGTCGTTACTGCTGCCCTATTTACTCTCAGCGTGACTCGGGGTGCGTCGAACCTTCCAGATCGAGGCCAGCGATAGTATAAAAGTGCGACAGGCCTCCGAGCCGGCAGTTGATGAGAGTCGGGAGCGTGGGTGATCGTGCGACGTTAAGTGACAGACCACGAGCTGGAAGAGCAACGAGTAGCGCCAGAAGTGACCAGCGGGGAGGAAAATCTGCGAATGCGCGCATCAAGCAGTGAAGGGTGTGGCTGGCAGGTTGGACTATTGGACTGGGTGCGTGAATGAAATACATTATTAATAATGGCAGCAGTGTGACAGTACCTGTTTTAATGATTATTATGAGTTAATTGACTATAACCAAACAGAGACTTTGAGAAGGGCGTTTATTGGAGTTGTTATGTACATTAAATATTGCGCTCACTGAGAAATAAAAAGAGTAATAGCATAGATAGATAATTTAATACTGTAAATTATAGCTGTGTAAATAAATTAGAAATCAAATGTAGTTTTTTAATTTTTATTAACACCTCCATCCCTCACGAACAACCCTCAGGCATCTTGTAACGATATTAATATAAACAGCGAGAGAATAGGTATGTTGGTAAAACCTAGCAAGAAATAGTTATTTTGCAAAATATTATTACCCTGAGTGCTCACAAATGCTATTAGTCACCCTTTGGTGTGATTTTCTAGACCAGGTTAAGCTTTGTTTGCATGAGGCGAATAAATTTCCTAAAAGTAGAACTTTAGCAGGGCTTCATAAAAGTTGGACATAAATGTGAGTAGGCCTCGTCAGGCACACTACTTCTCTTCTCCAATAATAACTCTCACATACCCCTAATTTCAAAAATGGCAAGATAGTGAGGATGTGAGGATATACATAAATATATGTATGTGTGTTTGGGTGTGTGTGAATTTAATGCTTACAATGCCAAGTATGAAACAACTAATTTTATTTGAAATAGGTTAAACGGCTTCTGAGATACGGAATAGTAACAAAAAAAATTATGGCTGCCCTTTTGAAAAATTTTCTACGTGGTGGAGAACTACTTCAAGTCTGGTTTAGGGAGGGCGCACATATCCATAATCCCAGTTTCTTTTACAAAGAAAGCTAGAAGTGCAAAACCTTATCTCTGAATGTTTAAACATATAAAAGGTGTTTTTAAACTGCGTGACCAAATTCAAACCACGACTTACATCGAATATTATAAAAAATAAGCCTTAGAAGAAAAATGTTCGGGAAATTCATCTTGTATTTTTAAATCGAAATTAAAGTCAGTAAAACAGCGCCGGAGTCCGCAACTTCACTTACCTGCGTGCACAACAAGTTGCATATCACGAAGGCGTAGGAAAGCATAAACTTTAATTACTTGGGCACCGCTAGTGGTTGCTTGTTAGTACACGTGCGTCACACTACATGAACCAAAGGCAGATTAGTAATTGAGTAGTAAAGGCTGCCAGAAGGGATCGCATTCTATTTACGGCAACACACAAACAACATTATTGGCGACGTAGGCTGCGCAAGTATTTTCATGGTGGCCCGTGTAAAGGCGATCGCGATATGACGCACATGTTCCGTTCGCCTTCGTCATATGCAACTTGCTGTGCACGAAGGCATGTGAAGTTGTGGACTCACAGTGACGTACTGCTAACTTCAATTTCAATTTAAAATACTAGATGAATTTTCCGTACATTTTGCTGCTGGGATTTCTTCTTTATATTAGCCCATACATTAATTGGTTTGAATTGCAACACGCGGTTTAAAGCCGCCTTATTTGGTGAGGTCACCCACAACATTATTTTTCAGCGTAAAATATCTCATTTCCGTCAGTAAAACAGATCTGGTCACATGTTCACAGACTGTAAAATTGTGCTTGACATTACATTATGCAAAATCTGTTTGGCTAATTTTTTAATTTACTAAAATTTTCTTTTAAGTTCATGTATCAACGTTACACAAATATTCAAATTTTAAAATGATTTATTGTTGCTACACAGTGTCCTTACAGAGTATTGGTAGCTAATCTTTACGATTTACTATTTCTTGCTGAAGTTCCCATTTTTATGAGTCGTATCGAAATTATTTAGAATGATAGTGTATAAGTATGTAAGAGTTTCCCAGTATGTCTGCAATTCTTAGATATTTACTGCCTTGGCTGTCCAGCCTCTAGCTACCGATAAGAAATAAAGTGATCATTCACGTGGGCTGCTGCGCAGAACGATAACAGTAATAGCAGTCAAACCAAACCGAATACAGAAAATACACCGAGCGGTGCCCTGTGTCTTTCGACCACCAACGTTGTATACAGCAGATGTTCCGTATATGAAACTCACTTTTAACAAACATCTGAGTCAGCAAATCAGTGGTTACCTTGGCGTGTTCTTTTAAATATTCCAGCAGGAAACTGAATGACAATTCTGAAGGGTTAAATGATGTTTGCGAGATAACCATACTAGAGTTCTCATTTCATGAAATTTTTAAATTCTGATTATTTTTGTAACGGTGTATGGTATAAATAATTTATGACTTCGTGTCTTTAACGTGGGAAAATTAAGTCCAATCTTTGATATACTGTGGAAAAATTAATTTCCGACACTGCGGTAACTTACGTACTCAATGAACGCGCATCACATTTGTTTTTGGCTTGTATAAACAAAGACGCATTTGCCGTTAATGTATTTCACACATACAAAGTATTGCTTTCGCGATTTCCTGTAAAAGTTTATCGGAACTACACGACGCCAGAAATTTCTGTAACATATATTATAAATACTTGGCAGCATAGTGAAACATACGTCTTGATATATAATTGCTGATTGCGACATTTTGATATAATCACGCCGGTTCTATGCACGCATCAGTTGCTTCAGCGATATACATATATATTTTTTTAATTGAATGTTTGCCTTTTAACAGCTGTTGATTCTCCTTCATCAAAATGATTGCTGGCTTCCAGATATAAAGGCAAAACAAATCAGAAAATTAAAGGCAGCAGCAGGCAGAAACGAAAAAATGCTGTCTGCTGACATTATGTCATTAACTTCCGAATTTTCTGAAGCCCGGCTGAATTTCTGATTTCAGGCTATTACTCTGTCTGATTAAAACAAAGCTTAACCAAGTCTATAGAATGACACTACACGTACAACGCACCATATTTTTGCGTATTCAGTTTAACAATATTTTGCATGAGGACTATTTCTTACTAAGCATTATCATTACACCTATTTTCTTCCTGTTTTAATTTTAGTAATGGTAAATGAAATATTATAATTTATAGATAAAATATAAGCAAAAATCCAGATATACAAAAAAATTAAATTATTTTATGTAAACATAAGTATAAAAAGTTTGCGATGAATGGCATTTAGATGGCAAAGGAAAGCACGTCGTGCGTAGGTTGGTTTATCAAAACTTTTATTGAATAAGTGCTAAGGTACCGCGAACAGACCACAGCAGTTTCGTGCGAGCACACTGCGGTCGACGCGTAAGCCGGTTTATTACCGGGACGTCGGAACATAAACAAGAGCCGAAGGAGAAAGTTGTGGCGCCAGCCGAAGCAAGCAGTTCACAAGTTACTCCGTCGCCACACGGACAAGAGCGCGGGATGGCGACTTATTACGGTAACATCTGGTCGGGTGGGAAACCGCATTCCTGCGTCAAGGTCACTCGCCCCGGAGAAATGCTCTCGGCAGCCTACCGAAAAACAAACGCTTCGTCCCTGGCACGAATGCGCGAGTTGGTAATGACACGGTAGCCGGCCGGGAGAGATTGGTCCTGCTCCCTGACGACCCTGCAGTCTACTGAAATCCTCGAGTTTTAAGGCCCCCGCCTACCTGCCGCTTGAACTGCGTCGCAGAGTACAATTTCACGTTTTCTCTGCGAAATTGTTAAACTGCGTCCGATGTGCTGATCTACGAGAATGACCCACACTTCAGACGAAGGCGTGCTTTCAAGACGTCACGCACATTACAAACACCATTTCAGAGTACTCCAAAATGGATTTTAAAAAAACGGCCTTTTCAAAGCGTTGTATCTCGACATATACGCGTTCGATACATACAAAACTGCTTAAGGGCCCTGCATTGAAATTTCCTACAGACTTTCCACCAATAAACTAATTGGGTCGCCGCTGAAAGTCCCATAGGTACACGCAGTGCGACGAGATCACTGCACGCCTGTTCAGAGCCTTGCGCTTAGCGGCGATGGCACTCTCGGTGCGCGAGGCAGTGTCGCCCTTATCGCTCTCTCGGCCTCGAACGCGAGAACAAGCTCATCCAGGCAGGCGGGGGCCTTAAGGCACCCGTCTACCTGGCGCTTGAACTGCGTTGCAGAGTGTTCGAAATACACGTTTTTTTAACGAAACTATTAAGCGTGCGTCCAACGTGCTGATCTACGAAAAGAACACACACTTCAGACGAGAGCTGTTAAATACTTTCAAAATATCACGTACGTTAGAAACATAAATTCAGAGTACTCCAAAACAGCTAAAAAAAAAGGCCTTTCCAATGCGCTGTAGCTCAAAATGCACGCATCAGATACATACAAAACTACTATAGGGGCCTGCACTGAACCTTCCTAAAGACTTCCCACTAATAAAATAATATGGTCACCGCTGAAAGTCCCATAGGTACACGCAGCACGACGAGAACACTGCACGCCAGTTCAGAGCCTTGCGCTTAGCGGCGATGGCGTACTTGATGCGCGTGGCAGTGTCGTCCTTATCGCACCCGCGCTTCTCGGCCTAAACGTGGGAAAAGTTCCAGGTAGACGGGGGCCTTAAGACATGTGCTTCGAACCTTAACTTTTCCGAACCGAAGGCGCACACTTGTTGCTTGGTGTCGCTCGGAATCAAACCCAGGACCACGCGGCACTGTAATTTATCGTGCTTCACATCCCGCAGCTGTTTGCGTTCTGTGGCTCTCGAGTTAACAGCGCCTTGGGTTTTCAAACAATTCCCTTTGGAGTGATCTCACTGGCTGCCAGTGTGGCGACATCAGATTCTGCAACCATCTTCAGACGATAAAATTTCCCGAGCCATGGCGGAAATATGGAAGAACGGTGCCAGATGTCAGCGTGTGCTCAAGTGACGAGAAGATGTTTTTAAAATAAGTAACAGACAGTTTATAAATATGTTACGCATGATGTAGTATAGCCCACTTTTCTGAAGCCGTGCTAAAGCTCTACTTGCAGGATATTCCTTCGCTTCATGTAAATAAAGCTTATCCGATTCTGGAAAATTAAACCAAAGGGACAAGATCGCATTCTTGTGCACTCGGTGTAATAATATTTTATATGATAACTATTTCTTACTAGGCATTACCAACACACTTATTTTCTCCCTGATATATTAATATTAATTATAAATGAAACATAATTTATAGATACAATATTATTAAAATTTCAATTTAAACAAAAATAAGGTACTTTAAAGTTCTCAGAATTATAAAAAGCTTGTGATACATAACATTGGTGTGATTATTCAAAGGTTTGGTTCATAAAGTGTGAAGAAACCGCGATTAGACTATATGAGTGGTAATTTTAGAAGGGCAGTTTATAGTTGTTGAATAAATTTGATAAATATGAATGACTTAAATAAAATTGATGCGTATAGCGCTATAGAACAAAACGACACCAGACAGCATCGGCGAATGGCGCCGACATTGTGTAGCTCAATTGTGAATAGCTTTTGCAAGCCGCCGCCGGCTGTAGTCATCGCCCGCGCTGAGTCACTGTGTTGTGGATACCGCTTACGCTGCTCATCTTGACACGCAAAAAAGGTTGTGTCGTCTCCGGAAAGATTCCGATAACTCCAGCTATCTCGTAGTCGTGGAGAAGTGAAATACTTCCCGGAGAGCGAAACGGCTAGGTGCAAATGGAAGGCGTAGAGAAATTGTGCCTGGATCGTATAATCGTGTTTAGTGATAATTTCCTATAATAATGTTAAATAATTTTGTTTAAATGTTATAATGTTGTTAAATAATGTTCTTTTAGTGTTATAAGAATGTTAAAACATGTTTCTTATAATAGTGTTAAATCATGTTGATATAATGGTAGTCATGTTTAGTGATAATTTCTTACAATAATGTTAAATAATTTTGTTAAAATGTTATAATATTGTTAAATATTAGCCCAATCCCACGACGCGTGGTCCCCACGATTGTGACACTTCCCTTATGCCTGGGCGCGTGGACGCTCAGCGCCGAGACGCACGTAGGTGCGTCTGCTGAGGGGCGTCTGCAGCCGCATTATCGAGTGGAGTGGAGAAATTCTGGGCGGCTCGTAACATCGAGGTCTTGAAAGCCCACGAGGGTGAAGAGCGAGAGGGTAAGTACGGAGGCGACGCCGGAACGCAAGGGCAGGATGAAACGGGAGATCCCCGAGAAAACCCGCCGACTCAGTGGCATCGCCTAGCACGATTCCCACGTGCAAAAATCCGGGACCGTCCTCACCCTCAGTTTGCCTAGGTGGGAGGCGAGCAGTCTAACCACTACGCCACCGCAGCCACCGTCTTCTTGAACTTGTGGAATTTTCGCCGCAGCCTGCATTGCAGATTTCTGTGTTGTGTTCTAGTGATCGACAGGGAATAGGAAATTGGTCTGTACATTTTATGACGTCGTCATTACTTGTCTGCTGTCACTGGTGTAATTTCTGTAATCGCCTGCAAGAAATCTTCTCTTATTTCTTCCCGGCGGATACTAGTTATAAATGTACGCATGCGCACGGGGTGTGCCGTGTTTGACCAGGCACACAATAACGACCAGCATATTTATTTATTTAAAACTGTGATTAGTTTGGGTTACTGTATTAATCAATTCATTCATTTTACTATTTTCAAATGTACACAAATTATCCTTTACAATCGAGTTTCCCATAAATATTTTTGGAGATAATTCGAAATATGATCTTATTGTATTGTATTTGAAAGGGCATATTAACGTCGCCCGGTGTTATGCTTCAAAGATAATCAGGAGACGGCTTATAAACTACCTTATAACTTAACTAAAACTAACATCCATGCCTTAGCTAAGATTCTAACCCAGAACCTCCCGCACCCCAGACCGGCGGAGTACCAACCAAATGCGCCACAAGAGGTTGGCATGGTCTTCTTATAATATCCTATTTTGACACAACTTTTGTGTAATAATCACTATTCTAGACATTAAAATCAAAAAATTACATTGTGAGGGGGGGTGGATAACTACTTTTATGTGGTCATCAGCGATTCTTCAACTTTGTGCACATCCTGATAAAGACAAGAACATCTCAATTACGCTTCAGAAGCTTATTATTTAAACTCTGACGTAACAAAGATTTCGTTAAACCTTTTTTAATGGATCTTGTTGCAAGAAAATTTTTGAACTCCAGATGGCGGGAACGTATCACCTTTAACTCAGACCTCTGACTTCCGGCTTAGTAAAGGTCGCGGTGGCTGAGCAGTCCCACCGGGTTCAATCCCCGGCTAAGTCACTCCCGGATTTTCGCAAGAGGAAACTGTGCCGGACGATGCTGCTGGTCGGCGGGTTTTTCTCGAAGATCTCCCGTTTCTGCCCCTTGCATTCTGGCGCTGCTCCATCCTCACCTCATTCCACCCTCATCAGCTCTCAACACCTCGTAGCTAAGAACCCGCCCAAATCTCTTAACTCAACTCCAGCGCAGTTTTAACGCAGAGTATTGAATTACACAAATACAAAATGGCATTACGATTCCTTTGATGTTGGCGTAACGTTCCTACGATTATCTGCACGAACCTCTAGGAACGAGTCTTACGTCTGATTGGCTACGGCGTGCCGCGAAAGGTTTCCTTATTGGCTGAACTGCCGGTTGGCGTATAGGTTACCAGACGCTGATTTGGAGTGCGAGTTTCAGAAATGTTGGAGGCCAGCGACGCCATTTTTCTTGCTCGTGTGACTGGAGTTCGCGGTGTAAGCGGATCTCTCACCTCTTTTTAAGTCTGTTCTCGGTTAATTGAGCACTTTTGAAATCAACCTTCGAAAAACGTCACTGCGTCTACTTGCATGTATTTTGTAGGGCACTCTGACTGGCAAGCGCCCAGTGAAGTTGGTAACGACGGTAGGAAAAGTAGTTCCTTGTCTTAATGTTGAATTAAAATTGTAAGTTAAACATTTGTGAATACTGGCGTGATGCCTTTTTTGTTTTCTGTTTTTTCTTTTTCAATGCAATTAAGTCAAAGAATAAGCAAATTTGTAAAGTATTTACTTTTCTAATAATTTCACAGTTTCATTTGACAGACGCGCATGAATAATGCGATGAGGCCCATGGCAGCGCTATTTTTACATTCTGTAGAAGAATACACAGCGTTCGTGCAAGTAAATCTTACACGTGGTTTTTCAATAGTGCTCAGTTAACCGTGACCAAGGGGCAGCGGTGGCGTAGTGTCCAGGGCGCTCGCNCTCAGTTAACCGTGACCAAGGGGCAGCGGTGGCGTAGTGTCCAGGGCGCTCGCCTCCCACCACAGCGATCCGGGTTCGATCCCCAGCGGGTTCACTCCCGGATTCTCGCATGTGGGGATCGTGCTGGACGATGCCGCTTGACGGCGGGTTTTCTCGGGGTACTCCCGTTTCCCCCGCCCTTGCATTCCAGCGCCGCTCCACTCTAGGGTTTCATTTCTGTCATGCCCGGGGATGACGGTCACCTACGGGTCCCAGCTGGAAAGACCGTCACTCGGAGGGTGTCACCTTTGCCCTGGGTGCACTCCCCAAACGCCATTTATTTTTTACCGTGACCAGTCTTTATTTTTAAATGCTCTGTGGTTAGGGGAAAAATCAGTAAGTCAGTTGTTGCCATAGCAACTGAGCGAGTTTAAGCGCTTCGAATTGGGGAGCGGACACTGTCGAGTCACGAATACCGAGCTCGCGACAAGTGACTGTGATTCCACATCGCCGAGTGCAAGGTGGACCCATAGACCAAGGATGGGGTGGACCGATCTCGTTGGCTGCGCACAACCAATCTCCAAGTCCCAGCATCGAACTGCTTTTCTGCCAACGCGTCTAGCGAAAACGGCATGGTTTGTATTTAAAGTTAGAAAACTTATTTGAAAACAAATGCNACTTTTCTGCCAACGCGTCTAGCGAAAACGGCATGGTTTGTATTTAAAGTTAGAAAACTTATTTGAAAACAAATGCCTTGAGTTGTATGTATACTTCCTCTAACCAATTTGTAGTGCAGTTTGATCAGTTTCAAATTTGTAAAAGTATTTTCTTCGTATAATTGTGGTTGCCCGATTAAAAATTAATATGTAAACAAACACGTTCATCACAGTCGACCATGTGATTTTGACGTTTGTGTATGATTGGTAGAGACATGAAAAATTCGCGGATTAATTTTGGGACAAGCTAGAATTGAAAAACTTCTGCATTGTTGTCACCTTTACCATTGGTCCACGAGTTGTTTGACACCTCCTGGAGAACCCTGGGCCAATGAGAAATAAACAATAAAATGCACGCCCATTCGTCGCTCTCCACTGTGGGAGCGAGTAACCAATGGGCAAACGATGTCTGCACGATTGCACATAAGACCGTTGAGTGTAGCCTGGAGGACGTTGAACTCGCGAATTGTCCAGGTCTCTAATGATTGGGGTAGGGGAATGTTGGGTACATGCGCAGAAGACCGAATAAGCGGTCTGCCTCATTTTCAGTATATGGGTGGACCTTGGCAGCGGAATGTGAGTCAGCGTGGCATCGGGGGGCACGATGGGATCTCGGCGTGCGAATGTGTCACGACTTGGACAGTCGAGTGCTCTTGGCGCTCCCAGGTGGACTGTGGTACGCCCAGAAGACAGTGCAGAGGTGCCGATAGTTACTGCTCGGCCTCAATCGCCGTGTTGAAATACTGATTCATAGCTTATTGCACTTGTCTGAAAACACTTATTTTGAAGCTACAATTGCAGCTGACCATATTCTTTACGCTGTAGCACAAACGTCAAATCTGCACATTTGTCAAGTGATTATGACGTAATTAGTGCAGCATAATTTTTCAACCATCAGTAGATTATTAATGTCTCGTAATCACCACATAGCGTGATTAGTCTATCAAGCACAGGGGAAATTTTGGTTCGTGAATGTTTAGCGCTATGATAATACTTAAAGGCTGTTAACGATCAAGTAAGCGCTTTTGTAATCAACCCTTGAAAAACGTCATTGTTTCTACCTCCATATATTTCTAACAGCGGAGGGAAAGTAGTTCCATGTCTTAACGTTGAATTAAAAGTGTCAGGGAAATTTTTTTGAGAAAATTGAAATGATTTATTTTAATTTCTGTTTTTTTAATGCATCTGAGTGTAATAATTAGTAGAATTTGTAAAATATTTACTTTTATAATAATTTCAGTTTCACTCTTCCAACACAGTAATAAAATGATTAGGCCCATTGCAATATTAATTATACAAATGGCGGAATAATGCACAATGTTCATACAAGTAGATCTTGAGGAGGGTTTCCAAACGTGCTCAGTTTACCGTCAACAACCTTTAATAATTTGTTCTGAGTGCGCCGAAGTTGACGTTTTCAGGGCGATAATATTGCGTCACGAAAATATATTGCTTTAAAGAGTATGTACAAAATTATGCAGAGCCAAAATAAAAACAAAATATAACTGTTTTTGTGTGTGTATAACAGTGTAAAAAAAACGCATTTTTACTTATCATACAATGTACATATTATCAAATTTCTCATATATATATATATATATGTTTCCGTGCTGCCGCTTCTTAGGATATTTCTCAATAAAAAAAAGTGTAGAAGGTTGTTAAAGGTAAAGTGACTTAATGCTTTGTTTGACTTGCTGATTAATAAATCCTAGCATAAAAAACCCAACATTACTTCTGGGTCACAATATTTAAAGCAAAGCTATGCCGGCAACCTCAGGTTTTTTCCATCGAAACATTTGAGGACACGTGCGTTTTTTGCAGAAGTCACAGATCTAGATGCTTGTAACACATTATCTAGACTCTCAGCGTGCCATATTAAATACTGCCCGTAAAATGTGCAATATTTTATTTGGTTCAGCTCCAAACTAAAAGGTGTAAACTTCCAATATATGCCCTTTATGACCCATTGTTGCAATAGTGTTTTCGACTCACAGTGTTGGGGAAAAACCTGAAATTCTGCTTTTCGGCGTTCTTTAGTAACAGTTCGCATGTGCACGGAATGTAGTTGAATAAAATTATTTATGAAAAAAATTATTTCTCTGTTAAGGTTTAACATGGTGGGTCAATGGACATACTGGCATCTTAACAGTAAAAAAAAAAGCTACAACTCGTAAATCTGATTTGGGGGGGGGGGGACTAATGGAAACTACTGCACATAATAATATTCTTTTAATCTCACGTAAAACTACAATTTCTTAATGTTATTCAGTTCACGGTGATGTTGACAGATTCCTGGGGGATTCCATTGCGCCTAAGTACGAGTTCCCTAGCTCAGGGAACTATTAGCTGGTGGCACATCTTGCCAACTGAATTTTCGATTACCGTCATTACAATGATTCAGGCCATATCGTGTATTGTCTATAAATACCATATTTGGACTGTACAAGCCCAAATAGCTGAGGTAAATATGTTCCGTATTGGAATGCAGTTATGTTATCTTCTAGAATATAATTTTAAAGTCTACAAAATAAAGTATTAATGCCGTCTCTATAATACCCGAAGAGAAGCTTAAATTTCTTACTGCATCCCAAAACCGAACATATTCGTCAATGCGTGAACTTTTTTGAAAGAAATAAAAAAAATCATGATTTCAAACCCAGCTGGCTATATTGGGGATTTCCCGACCCCTTTCCCCAATTAATTTCCATTCTAGTTCGAGACAAAGTATGTGCTCTGTGTCTATATATATATATATATATATGCACACACACTTTGCTGTCCTTTAATTGGCCCTGTAGTATTTTTCAGTACACGCAGAAAGCTGTAATTTGTATTGTAATAAAAGTTAAGAGTCATGTGTTTCGCGATCAACGTTCTCCAAAGTCTTGTTAAATGAACGACGGTCTGGGAGGCTGTGTGCTGAGACCGCGGACGACACGTTCAGGCATCGGAGAGCGTACGGAAGTTTGTAAACATTTTATTTCGNAGGCTGTGTGCTGAGACCGCGGACGACACGTTCAGGCATCGGAGAGCGTACGGAAGTTTGTAAACATTTTATTTCGCCGAGAAGTAAGCTATCGCTGCATGTGCCATTCCAGCGCCTGGGGCACTGACTACAAGCCCGCGGACAGTCGTAAATCAAGGCCGACANCGTCGAGAAGTAAGCTATCGCTGCATGTGCCATTCCAGCGCCTGGGGCACTGACTACAAGCCCGCGGACAGTCGTAAATCAAGGCCGACATCGGTACGATCGAGTTCCGTCCCGGAGCGGAGAAGAGCGGACGCCAGTCCTGCGAGAGGGAGTCCGGAGCAGACTCGTGAGCAGGGATTGCAGTTTCCGTGCCGAGTTTCGACACCGTCCCTCCCGGCTGATGAGGGTCGTAAATCTCTGTTCCCCTCTCCCCCGTCCTTGAAGATGGATTGCAGCCGAAACATCGTGAGAGCGTCCCGCTGAGATTCCAGTCTCCAGTCTAACGCAACATTCTCCGCCTTGCGCGAGCTCCGACTGCCGTCTTTCAAACCAGGTTGTGCGAGTGCAATTTATTTCTCTGTTAAGGTTTAACATGGTGGGTCAATGGACATACTGGCATCTTAACAGTAAAAAAAAAATTATTCGAAAAACGTCACTGCCTCTACTTGCATGTATTCTGAAGGTCACTCTGCCTGGCAAGCGCCCAGTAAAGTTGGTAACGACGGTGGGAAAAGTAGTTCCTTGTCTTAATGTTGAATTAAAATTGTAAGTTAAACATTTGTGAATACTGACGTGATGCTTTTTTGGAAGCATTTGCTTCCAAAAAGCATTTTGTATCCCAACACCGTTAACACAACACCTTGTTCTTAAGCTAGTGCAGAGCTTAAGAACAAGGTCTCTTAACGATGTTGGACCCCAAAAAATTAATAATTTCATTTTTGGTACCAAACATTGTTAAACTTGTACACATTATATGAAATGACATTTTCTTCGAATAAAAAAAATTTACAATTGATATTTTTTCTGTTTTTCTGCAGCCATAATAACAAATACGAACTATGTTTTACAAATGAAAAAAATCTAAAAGTAAACTAATGCTATGTGCCAGCGTGTGACATATATGTAACCACCAAAAACAGTTCATACATTAAAAAAAGTTATAAATATGCAAAAAAAAATTTTCATTTGTACAGTTTAGTTAGTGTTTGTCATTATGGCTCCAGCAAAACAGAAAATGTTTGTATNCAAAAAAAAATTTTCATTTGTACAGTTTAGTTAGTGTTTGTCATTATGGCTCCAGCAAAACAGAAAATGTTTGTATTTGACAACAAATTATTCAAAAAATAAAGTGTAAAATTTTTTTGTTCTAGGCAAATATAAAACTATTAATTTTTTGCGGTCCAATACCCGTAAGGGTTATCAGTCCCCACCATTTTGAATGTATCCATTTTTAGGCATAACTCATATTCAAGTTGGTTTAACGAAATTTTTGGCACGACACAGCATAAATGATAGCTTCTCAAGTTTTATCACGTTGTTACGTTTCGACTGCCGTTATTAATTTCAACTAATAACAGTTGGGAAGAAGTAAGCGATTTTCCCTGAGTGAGAATGCGGCATTTAAACTAACAACTCTAGTCAAGCAATACCAACTTCAGAAAATGTACGAAGGAATGCCCTGTCCCGTGTCGTTCCGTACAATTCAATACAAAAATATATAATGCACTTTTTTTTTNAAATGTACGAAGGAATGCCCTGTCCCGTGTCGTTCCGTACAATTCAATACAAAAATATATAATGCACTTTTTTTTTTTATGCGAAAATTCTAAAAATCCAAGATGGCGAGGATTGACCCCCCTTAAAGAGGCTTCACTGGTTGTCACACGCGTCTCATTGCAGGCAGCTGAGTCTTTTCTAATTTAAAAAAGAACCATGGAATAATTAAATGTAATTCTTCCTTCAAGACAGAAAGAACTGTAAGTCGATATTTACTTGCCAATTCATAAACCTGGTTATTAAAACTTACACGTGGTAATTGAAAAAAAGTCATAAGTTGCTGTAAGTAACCTCGCTGTATAGGACATGTATTCTTCTGTAAAACGGTGTTTTAAACTACAGCGACAACGCTTTACATTTTATGAACAGGCTGCTTTTATTAAAAACCCTATAGTCTCCGATTAAAACTACAAGGAAATAGAACACAACACGCGAAGCCTGTTTGTGCTCTCTTTCATTCGCCGTCGCAGTGCTCTTCCTTACAGGGATATGACCTTGAGGCGTTCAAAATTCTATACCAGAAAGGTCCTTTAAGGACTCTTCCTATCAAGTCTGCAGCCACGAAGTTTAAATGGGGAGTTGATGTTGCAAAAATTACTTCTCAATTCATCCATTTAAAAGACAGATGTTTCAAACAAAAAATATTTATATTTAACGCAACATTCTCAGAAAATATTACCACGTTAAAATATTTTCACAAAAATTACTGTATTTATTTTATTTTGTAAAATGTAAATGTTAGTGTTAAATCTTAGAAAAATATTAAACGTAAATGTTGGCTAGATTTCGTAACGTGCCAACATTCCTTAAAAGATGTCACGTAGAAAAAAAATTTTGTTTCGAACGATACTGACGGAAAGTTAATTTTTAAGTTTACTTTTTTAACTTAGGTTGTGGTTTGTTGGGTGTCAAATAGAGTTATTTTAAAAGTGTATGTTGAATGACTTTATGTATATTTGAAATAACGGAATGTGTTTTTGAGGCAAGGGTAGTTATTAAAATTTAATTAATTCGAAACATGATATTTATTGAATGGTATTGTCGAAATGTTTTCAAACCAGTGTATCTATTTTAATACACTTAATTTTAAGTCACTTAACGTAACTAAACCAAACGCAATCTAACCTAGCCCCTTAGCCGTTTAGCTACCGATCCTAGACTACCCTGCAACACAGACACGAAATCCAAACTACCAACACATATCAATAATTATATTACAACAACCATAATATAAAATTTAAAATATGTTGTTGTGAATTGCAATATATGTTAAACTTCTACTGCTATGTAAGGTAGACTACTAAATAACTACAATCGTTCCCATCACAGCGAAATGGGTTCGGTTCCCGACGGGTTCACTCTCGATTGGCCCGTGGGTGTTCCGGGGGTGCTCCCTTTTCTGCATTAAGCCACTTCTCCAGCCTCTTTTCGATTCACGCCCCTCGGTAAAGCTAGTGATTTTTCGCGAAAAAAAATATGAGAACACACGGTAGACTTCAATCCTATAAGCACCCAACAGCCGTTCATCTATTGCCTTTGGTTGCTGTCTGCTTGAGAAGGCGTTTCCATATTTGACCGGGCCACTCAGAACTCGGCAACTTCGGCACGACTCCTACATGATTCGTGTGCAGAGAGTTAACACGTGCCGAAAAAATAATAATTCAGCTAATCAAGAAAGGTAAACGACCCTGTAGGCTGTTCACGGTAAAGTGAGCACTTTTGAGGCCCTAGTTGCTTTTTCCTTTCGATCATTTTTTTTATTCTTTAACTGCCTTTCTTAAAATAAATATTGCCATGTAAGTAATAGAAACAGTGTTTGTACTCCAGTGCACTCGGAAGTTAGCGTCAAAGTCTAAAATTAAATACATTAGTGACTATTATTTCGAATGATAAGACATTCAAANAAATGTACGAAGGAATGCCCTGTCCCGTGTCGTTCCGTACAATTCAATACAAAAATATATAATGCACTTTTTTTTTATGCGAAAATTCTAAAAATCCAAGATGGTGAGGATTGACCCCCCCTTAAAGAGGCTTCACTGGTTGTCACACGCGTCTCATTGCAGGCAGCTGAGTCTTTTCTAATTTAAAAAAGAACCATGGAATAATTAAATATAAATATTTCTTCAAGACAGAACTGTAAGTCGATATTTACTTGCCAATTCATAAACCTGGTTATTAAAACTTACACGTGGTAATTGAAAAAAAGTCATAAGTTGCTGTAAGTAACCTCGCTGTATAGGACATGTATTCTTCTGTAAAACGGTGTTTTAAACTACAGCGACAACGCTGTACATTTTATGAACAGGCTGCTTTTATTAAAAACCCTACAGTCTCTGATTAAAACTACAAGGAAACAGAACACAACACGCGAAGCCTGTTTGTGCTCTCTTTCATTCGCCGTCGCAGTGCTCTTCCTTACAGGGATATGACCTTGAGGCGTTCAAAATTCTATACCAGAAAGGTCCTTTAAGGACTCTTCCTATCAAGTCTGCAGCCACGAAGTTTAAATGGGGAGTTGATGTTGCAAAAATTACTTCTCAATTCATCCATTTAAAAGACAGATGTTTCAAACAAAAAATATTTATATTTAACGCAACATTCTCAGAAAATATTACCACGTTAAAATATTTTCACAAAAATTACTGTATTTATTTTCTTTTGTAAAATGTAAATGTTAGTGTTAAATCTTAGAAAAATATTAAACGTAAATGTTGGCTAGATTTCGTAACGTGCCAGCATTCCTTAAAAGATGTCACGTAGAAAAAAAATTTTGTTTCGAACGATACTGATGGAAATTTAATTTTTAAGTTTACTTTTTTAACTTAGGTTGTGGTTTGTTGGGTGTCAAATAGAGTTATTTTAAAAGTGTATGTTGAATGACTTTATGTATATTTGAAATAACGGAATGTGTTTTTGAGGGAAGGGTAGTTATTAAAATTTAATTAATTCGAAACATGATATTTATTGAATGGTATTGTCGAAATGTTTTCAAACCAGTGTATCTATTTTAATACACTTAATTTTAAGTCACTTAACGTAACTAAACCAAACGCAACCTAACCTAGCCCCTTAGCCGTTTAGCTACCGATCCTAGACTACCCTGCAACACAGACACGAAATCCAAACTACCAACACATATCAATAATTATATTACAACAACCATAATATAAAATTTAAAATATGTTGTCGTGAATTGCAATATATGTTAAACTTCTACTGCTATGTAAGGTAGACTACTAAATAACTATAATCGTTCCCATCACAGCGAAATGGGTTCGGTTCCCGACGGGTTCACTCTCGATTGGCCCGTGGGTGTTCCGGGGGTGCTCCCTTTTCTGCATTAAGCCACTTCTCTAGCCTCTTTTCGATTCACGCCCCTCGGTAAAGCTAGTGATTTTTCGCTAAAAAAAATATGAGAACACACGGTAGACTTCAATCCTATAAGCACCCAACAGCCGTCCATCTATTGCCTTTGGTTGCTGTCTGCTTGAGAAGGCGTTTCCATATTTGACCGGGCCACTCAGAACTCGGCAACTTCGGCACGACTCCTACATGATTCGTGTGCAGAGAGTTAACACGTGCCGAAAAAATAATTCAGCTAATCAAGATAGGTAAACGACCCTGTAGGCTGTTCACGGTAAAGTGAGCACTTTTTTTATTCTTTAACCGCCTTTCTTAAAATAAATATTGCCATGTAAGTAATAGAAACAGTGTTTGTACTCCAGCGCACTCGGAAGTTAGCGTCAAAGTCTAAAATTAAATACATTAGTGACTATTATTTCGAATGATAAGACATTCAAANTGCACTCGGAAGTTAGCGTCAAAGTCTAAAATTAAATACATTAGTGACTATTATTTCGAATGATAAGACATTCAAAAGTGCTCATTTTACCGTGAATAGCATATGCAGTGTTTTGAAATATAACTTGTCTCAAAATATTTCCGTGAAATTTCACTATCCCTTCTCATCGGAGTGCAAGAGCTCAGGTGTTAAACCTCGCACAAATATCTCCGTCCAAATACATCAACTAAAGATTATTATCAGCCTCGTTCAGAAAAAAAAATGCAGGATTCTGTTTGATGCATCTTCGTATCTGATGCGCACACTGCTCGTTAGCCGACGGCAACGAACAGTACACGTAAACACATGAGCGCTATTCATGGTGACTTACAAATTTTCTGAACCCCTGATAAAGTTCTGCTTTAAATCTGTTCCTCCGCGTCATGTAAACAAGGTTTAACTATGTCTAGAAAATTACACCGAAGGGACAACACACCGCATTCGTGCGCAAATGACTTAATAATATTTTACATAAGAACTATTTCTTACTTGGCATTACAAACAGGCCTTTTTTATCCCTGTTTTCACTAACATTAATTATAAACGAAATATTTTCAATCATAAGTAATATATAAGTAAAAGTTTAATCAACTAAAAATAGGATACATTTACGTAAACAGAACTATAAAACGTATGTGATACACGTTGCATATTTTGCAAACAACCAAACACTTCATACATAGGGTGATTTTTTAAAGGTGTTTATTCAAAAAAAGTGTGTAGATATCGCGACTAGAACTATAGTGATATAGGAATCTTAGTAGACGTGCGGGTTCATATCGGTAAAGACAAAACGAAAGATTTGTCTCTCGTCCTGAGAATTCGATCTCCTGACACCTTCACTGAAACAGACCGTGATAACTACTATAANCGAAAGATTTGTCTCTCGTCCTGAGAATTCGATCTCCTGACACCTTCACTGAAACAGACCGTGATAACTACTATAATCCCCCCAAAAAAAGTTTTTTTTTTCTTTTCAATACAACAGTAAACTGCGCAAGAAAATTGCTTTCAAACTAATATTACACGTAATAAATGTAGTATCTTCCTCTCTTTAGATTTGACTATCGTTTTAAAATCAGTCTACAAAAGATTTTACAACCAACAGCTCTCAAAAAGACGAATTTTCACAACCGCTTAGGTGTAATAGAGACATTTCTTGAACCATCAGTGCTCACGCANCGAAAGATTTGTCTCTCGTCCTGAGAATTCGATCTCCTGACACCTTCACTGAAACAGACCGTGATAACTACTATAACCCCCCCAAAAAAAGTTTTTTTTTTCTTTTCAATACAACAGTAAACTGCGCAAGAAAATTGCTTTCAAACTAATATTACACGTAATAAATGTAGTATCTTCCTCTCTTTAGATTTGACTATCGTTTTAAAATCAGTCTACAAAAGATTTTACAACCAAAAGCTCTCAAAAAGACGAATTTTCACAACCGCTTAGGTGTAATAGAGACATTTCTTGAACCATCAGTGCTCACGCANCAGCTCTCAAAAAGACGAATTTTCACAACCGCTTAGGTGTAATAGAGACATTTCTTGAACCATCAGTGCTCACGCAGATCTTGAGATGTCAAAAGCTAAAACCAGAGCAATTAAAAGTATATTAAGGGAAATTGATCGCTCTCTCGTGCTTACGGAATTTTTTTCTCCGCAACCTGCAGTAGGAAATTTGTTTTAAGTTTTGCGCGATGACATGGCATAGAGAACAGCTTAGCAAACTTATTCAAATCTACATTATGATATAGCTTCTTTTCCCTGTCATTGCATATGTAACCATTCGCATCAAACAATCACTTTTTTATTTTAAATTGTTACCTATTAGAAAGTAATGAAGCCAGTGAGGCTACGATGAATTCAGAAACTATGCTTCATCCCGCCGAAAAATAATTCAGATAGATCATGTTAAACAGAAGACATAGCGAGAAAACGACTGGATCCAGGGTGATGGAAGAAATCAATTCCCCCAACCCCTCCCTTTACCTCAAACCATTTGAAACTGCTCACGAAATTATAGTCTAGAAAATTGCTCCGGATTTTGTAACCGGTTATCTGCGGATGACTGATGAACACTTTGGTTGTAATTTTAGCACCGGTGCCTTCCTTGCAGCGGTAAAATCATCAGAAATAACTTGCCCGTGTGAGAACCGGGCAAGCGACGTAGAAGCAAGCGAGATATATTGCGTTGCGTGTTGCGCGTTGCGTGTTGCGTGAGGCGTTGAGTAGGCGTTTTGCTCCCCCCGGCACATCATTTATCAATCACACCTCAGAGTCGCGCTGAATTTTTCTCTTCCTCTCTCTCTCTCTATCTTCTTTCTCTCTCTGTGTGTGTCTCCCCTTCTTCTTCACACCCTCTCCTTCTCTTTCAGCCACCTCCTCGCTCCCCACACTCTCGTCACTCCGTTTCCAATGGACACCTTATGCGGGAAGTATCCATGCCATCTTGGATTTACGTATTTTCCTCCACAACTTAATTTTCGGAGTCAATACTTGAAAACCTAGCTAGTCAATGTATAGGGAACATCGTAACAGTTCTCTCTAAATCAAACTTATTTGTCTTGCATGCTTAGTTTCACGTCTTTAACCGTTTTGAATATTACCTAATTATTAAAAATGTCAATCCCAAATGGGAAAATACAGAAAAAATGTAAACTATACATATTTTTAAAAAAAATTCTTAAATTAGTCCTCTATACCATGAATAGCTTTGATTTCTTATGTCTGGTCATAAATTTTCATTACGAATATTTGTAAGAAAAATCTAAGATGGAATGGATACACCCCCTTAAAGGGTTTTACGCAATAAGAAACTTAGGTAGTAGGCATTCAGCCAGAGTTACCAATGTAGTGATTTTCCCACCAGACCTGGTGATTTCAAAAGATGGTCTGGAGGCCAAATTTCATATTTGCCGCAAGTCGAAATGTTAAGTGATTTCCATGTAATTCTAGTGGCAGATCTGGTAATTTGAAAGAAGACTGGAGATTTTTTTTTATTATTACATTATCGCACACTACTGTTGTCAGAGTGTTCATTTCTTCAGAATTACCCCCCGCCCCCCACCAACCCTTCCCCTACAATTACGATAAATGGTAGGGGTTTCTTAGTAAAGGGCTTTTCCCCGAATATTCTCCAGGACGCGGTATTTCGAGGGCAGATAGTGCAGTGGTTTGCCGTCCGCCCTTGGAGCTTGTTTTCTACCCGCACGCGTGCAACGTCCAACCTCGCCCCTTCACCACTTGTAGTCGCGTGCCATTCATTTCGCAACTCGCCACACTCCAAATTGTCCAATTAACTCCGCATTCGTTTGGAGAATTTTTCCTTCGCATAATTACGTCGTTGCGATACATCCGGTGCCCGAATCTGGACCAACCGCCGACGTATATGTCTTCATGCGTCCGCTCATGGCGTAAGAACAGTCTCTGGGTGTGTTGCCGCAAAGGTCAAAGAAGGGTAACCTTAAAGTAAATGTAAAAATACAGAGGTTTATAATTACCTAGGAAAAAAAGTTTTAATTTTCATATGGTTACGCCATGCAGAAACTTCTACATGCACCCACTGTAGTTAAACTACTCATAAATAAGGGAAATATTGTTACGCGTGACATAAGCCGATGAAATAAACTACAGATGCCTCGTTGCATTTTAATTTTTGTTCTATGTTTCGTTGCATTAAAATTTTTGTCCTACGTCTCGTTGCATTTTTATTTTTGTTATACTTCTCGTTGCATTTTAATTTTTGTTCTGTGTCTCGTTGCATTTAAATTTTTTTTCTTAATAAAAGCGCTGCAGGGGAGATCCAATCATGCGCATTCTTACAGTTTTCCCTACTTTGTGTAACAGAACAAGTAAAAAAAAGGGATAACTCTTGTTACCCTTCCAAATAGAAAAGCATCTTCTTTGAACATTTATTTACTGAGACATACGTATACGGGGAAACGCTGGTTTTACAAAATAATTTTTACTAGAAAATACTCTTAAACAAATAACCCAGTCTCACTTTGGACTTTGAATCTGGGAGACCATACCACAAGAAGTATTAATCTGTGTATATACATTTCATGATACTAAGTCGGATACCGTACAGAAGTAGTGCCGATAGACCGCGCATTTATACACACCGGATGAAGGAACTCTTTTTTTTTCGGTGATCAGTGGAAATTTTTTTCTAACAGCTTAGACCCATTCGGACCCAGTGTACACAATTCTGTACATTAACGCAAGTGTAGGCAATTATTTTCTCTGTGCTGCTCGATGCGAAGCTCAACGACCAATTATCTTATCTGTGGGTAAATGATTCGCAAACCGTCTTACTGGTCTATGGTTCATATAACTATAACCGAACAAATAGTCTACAGCTCATTGGGTGCGACAACGAAACAAGCGTTGTGTTGACTTAAGTACAGCGCGAATCATAACTTTTTTTATTTGCAACACCTGGAACCGTATGTTAAAGTAGGTCTGAAAGTGTTATGTAGGGTTAGAATTGCTCCTCGCGTAAAGTGCGCCACCGTCACTAAACGCGAGGCTCTGAACTGTCGTGCAGTGCTCTCGTTGTGCAGCGTGTATATAAATAGGACTTTAAGCGGTGCCAGTATCGATTTTAATCGTAAAAAATCTGCGGCAAGGTTCAATGAAGGGCCCATAAGTAGGGGCACTGATATTTCGCGAAAATATTTCGAGACAAGATACAATCTAAAGCACTGTAGGGTCGTCCGGCTTCTTTGATTGGCTAAATAAATGTTCTGGCCCGTATTAACCGTTTTCGCACGAATCACAAAGGTTCAGTGTCGGAGTTACTTGGTCCTGAGTGGCTTGGTCACAGACGGACACGGCACCAGCAGCCAATGGAAGTATAACAACAGCTGAGGTGTGTATATGGTATTGAAGTCTACTGTGTGCTCTGATTTTTACGCGAAAAGTCACTGGNTAGTCCTGAGCGGCTTGGTCAAAGACGGACACTGCACCAGCAGCCAATGGAAGTATAACAACAGCTGAGGTGTGTATATGGTATTGAAGTCTACTGCGTGCTCTGATTTTTACGCGAAAAGTCACTGGCCCTACCCATAAGTATTCTAGCGCGTATCTGACGCGTGCACATTGAGATACAATGCTTCGAGGAAGTAGTTTCTGCAAGATCGGGGTGTTCTGAAGTGGTGTTTCTAATATGCGTGACGTGTTTTCTGCAATCTAGTGCAGCAGTTACGATCTTCTGAGCTCACCCTCCTGTGCCTGATCCGCAACGGTATAACAGGAGAAACCATTCAGAGCTCCATATATTTAGAGNTGTGCGGACATGTTTTCTTCAATCTAGTGCAGCAGTTACGATATTCTGAGCTCACCCTCCTGTGCCTGATCCGCAACGGTATAACAGGAGAAACCATTCAGAGCTCCATATATTTAGAGAGCACCTCAAGATTCAGGACTTCCAGGCATTTATGTCGTCACTACAGACACATTCACGTCAGGCATCATAACGTGGAGGTGCAACCATCCAGGCCATTGTTCCAGAACGTGTCTATTTTGGAGCTTGATCAGAGCTCCTAATTGGCAGCAGTTGAATGCTCCCGATAGAAAGAGATCACGCCCTTTCCAATCGCAGTGGGTGGATGTTCTCCACCCGAGGGTGGTTCCACCTCACCTGTCAACAGCAGAGTGCGGAGTTGAATCCGTACGTGCCACCTTGACGGGACCCGAGGACTATCCGCCTCTACGAAACCGCTTCGTACACGAGTCCTCTTACTAGGAGGACCAGACCGTCGACCCTTCGTCAGTGAGCATCAACCCTTTGAAACCAGCACCTGAGGCGAGCCAGCACGCTTGCGTCTAATGTGCGTGACATCTTGAAAACACTCGACAAGCTTCGTCTGAGGTGTGTGTTCTTTTCGCAGACCAGCACGTTGGAATAAAACGTTAAGTAGAGTCGCGGGAAAGGGGGGGCGTGTATTCCAAACGCCCTGCGACGCAGTTGAGTGAGTTAAGTTATTGAAGTGATTTGGGCGGCTCTTAACAGCGAGGCCTTGAGAGCCGATGCAAGGCTGTTTAAGCGCCGGGTAGTCGGACGCCTCGACCTTCAAAGGGCGGTGGCCCGCAAAAAATGTGTTATATTACATTTGTACCACGTACTGTTCAACTTGTAGACATTATCAGTGATTACTCTTTCCTGGCATAAATACTTATCGAAGTCACAGTTTTACTGTTTTATAGATGTATAAAATAATGATAACTCTCTTACGTGCAGAAATGAGATAATTCAAATTGAAAGAATATGCCAAGAGCTACTTCAAGACGTCTGTAAGATTGTACAAGGAAATGCTTCTGCAATTTCTAAATATTTCTGAAAATAAGGGCATTCTTGCATTTTGTGGCAGCCCCAAAATTTTTTTAAAAATATTTTTTTTCTAAACACATTATAAAATGAATTAAGACAGGATCTTTCAGTCCCCCCTTTTTAAATGTTCTGGATATAGTTTGGTTTACTTAATTTTTACACCACAAAAACAGTAAAATTTTTACTTCTACAGTCATTTTGCAGAAACCATGCAATCTGAAAAAAAAGTGTTTCTCTGAGGAAAAGGTAGTTACAGGTAATGTCTACAAATCTAGCAGTGTGTGGTACAAATATAAAATAACAGATTTTTCTATAGCCAGCTCCTTTAAGAGAACACATCGCGAGCAGAAAATGTCTACTTGTGCTCGGCAGCGGACTTCGAATGGCTTGGCGCCCTCCTACAAATGCCACGTTCAAGGACAGCAAAAGTACAGGAGCTATCATTTTCTCTGTTCCCGACTGCTTCGCTAACTTGCATCACGTTACTCCAACATATACACCATACACTACTCTCCAGTAAGGTGGGAAGTGCCTTCGTGATAATCGTCTTACTCAAAAATCTTGACTGCGGCAGTAAGGGAAAAAGCGAGAAAGATATTTATAAAGTTTGCAACAGTGCTCCAAATCAGCCAAATTAAAGAAATATTGAACCAGAATTGGTTAAATAAACAATAAATTGTGCCCAAAAAAAATTATTGTGATTAAATAATAAAATAATTTAAACTAAAAGTCGAGTGATTCTGTCGTGTTATAATCGTGAATTTAAATAATTTCTACTTATTGACCATTATAAAACTTTTCAGCATGAAGTAAGATATTATGCACGCTATCTGATTATAGAGTACAGTTTTAACAGATGTAATGAATACTCTTAAGAAATACGTAGGGGGTAACATTATGTTCTGGCCACGTGCACATCACAACACAGAGAAGTACATAGAAATGGTTATCAGAATTATGGGGACACCTGAACGAACACGATCAATACGGGATTGGACCTCCTTTGGCCGGTCGTGCGCAGTTGTGATTCGTCGCTCAGTGGATGCATAAAAGCCGCGAATTATTTCCAGAGAAATTTTTCCACCATTCGCCATTCAGTGCGCAGCACTCAGCTCCGTCAGCGATGACGGAGGAAGACACACGACGCATGATTCTCTGCTTAAAAAAACGGACCACAGATGCGTCGGGGGATTGGGGAGATGTTGAAGTTCATCCGCAAGTTCGGCGAACCCCGCCCGAGCCACGTGAGCAGTGTGAATCGGGGAATTTTCATCTTGGAAGACAGCGTACTTGTTAGGGAACGGCACCTGCATCATAGGATGCACCTGGTCACCTGTGAAATCCACACAATCNAGACAGCGTACTTGTTAGGGAACGGCACCTGCATCATAGGATGCACCTGGTCACCTGTGAAATCCACACAATCCTTTACGTACTTGTGAGGGAACGGCATCTGCATCATAGGATGCACCTGGTCACCTGTGAAATCCACACAATCCTTGGACGTACTTGTTAGGGAACGGCATCTGCATCATAGGATGCACCTGATCACCTGTAATATCCACATAATCCTTGGACGTATTTGTTAGGGAACGGCATCTGCATCATAGGATGCACCTGTTCACCTTTGATTTCCACACAACCCTTGGCCGTACTTGTTAGGGAACGGCATCTGCATCATAGGATGCACCTGTTCACCTTTGATATCCACATAATCCTTGGACGTATTTGTTAGGGAACGGCATCTGCAACATAAGATGCACCTGGTTACCTGTGATNGATATCCACATAATCCTTGGACGTATTTGTTAGGGAACGGCATCTGCAACATAAGATGCACCTGGTTACCTGTGATTTCCACACAACCCTTGGCCGTACTTGTTAGGGAACGGCATCTGCATCATGGGATGCACCTGATCACCTGTGATATCCACACAATCCTTGGACGTACTTGTTGGAAGTAACCGTAAACCAACTACAGTCACAAGCATTAAGGGTGTTGAATACAAAAACGCTTATAATTTTATATTTGTACCAAACATTGTTCAACTTGTACGAATTGTACGTAAAAACATTTTACCCAAATAAAAATATTTACACTAAATATATTTTGCACAATTTGATGTCAAATGCAATGTTTTTATGTTTTGCTGCAGGCGTAATAAAAAATACTAACTAAGTTGTAGAGATGAAAAAATTTATAAAGTTAACATATGCCATGGGCTACCACATGATACATACATAAATACCAAATAACAAGCTATATGTATGAAAAAAAAATGTTAAATATACAAAAATTTTTGCATATTTTAAACACTTATAAAAAAATGTATAAACACACATTAGGTTATTGCAAATGTGCCAATCGGTAGCGCACGGTATTATTTAACATTGTAATTTTTTTCTTCTGTACAATTTAGTAAGTATTTGTTATTGTGGCTGCATCAAACCTGAAAAAAAGTTTATTTGTCATCAAATTATTCAAAAAATACAAAGTAAAGAAATTTTTATTCTAGGAAAATGACATTACGTAGAATGCGTACTAGTTGAACAATGTTTGGTGCATATAAAAAATAATTATTTTTTGGTGTCCAAAACCCTTAAAATAACTAGCTGCGTGCTAGCTTCAACATTAACAAGCGCGAGTGGCAGGACGAGATAGCAGGGAAGGGAGAGGAAAGCGAAATGGCGAAGCCCCACGACGCGACGGGGGTATAAGCCAGGCGGGCGGGCAGGCATGCCGGCGCGGGCGGAAAACTGGTACAAGGTGATGGACTGCCGGTTGTGGGAGGCTGATCTAGGTTGTGACCCATACCGGAGCTGCCACAGGTATGCGGGCACCCGGCACCGACGCCGTTGCCTCACCGGAGGCGCCGTGCCGCCACAACTTAGAAACACACACACCAGAACCACATTCCATAGAACCACACCAGACAGAGAGAGAGGACATTCTAACCTAAACCACGGCGACCACGCATACATTACAACCACACAGTCTCGAACTGTCATATAACAGAATAAACAAACGATACCACGTTATTTAGAAATTCCACACCTTAGAACAGTCGTACAACAGGAACTCACAACTAAGAACCAATATTCTTTAGAAACACAAGACTACCGGACAGTCACACGATAGAAACACAAGTTTTAGAACAGTTATACAACAAAACCACAGATGTTTAAACGAACATACAATATAAACACACAAATTAGAACCACATATGTTAGAAACGTCGTACAACAGATATCAACAACTTAGAACGATCGTACAGCCGAAACACATGTGTTACAACGATCGTACAAAGGAAACACACATTTTAGAACCACACATTGCAGAAACAAATGCGTTAGAAACGTCGTACAACCGAAATTCACAACTTAGGACGATCATATAACAGAACCACAGATGTTAGAACGATCGTACAAAGTAAACACACAAATTACAACCACGTGTGGCAGAACCACATACGTTAGAAAAGTCATACAACCGAAATCCACAACTTAGAACCATCATACAAAAAAAAAAACAATTTAGAACTACATATTGCAGAACCTCGCATGTTAGAAAGGTCGTACAACATAAATTCACACTCTAGGACGATCATACAACAGAACCAACCATGTTAGAAATATCATACGACAGAAACTAACGATATAGAACCAGGAAAAATAAACAAGCATTCAAGGCAAACAATTACTGCGGGTAATGCGCATTCTGAAAGGACTGTAATGATGTCGACGACACTGCCGTATACTTCTTGAGCTAGTAATGTTCCTTTTTTATGTAGTGAGGACTGTATATGTGGTGCCAGATGAAAGTTTTTGAATTTTTTGTTACTGGAAATTTGTCAAAGATTACACATCATATAAAACATTGTTTTTATTTTCCTTTTACTACCTTTGTACTCGTATTTGTAACATTAATTGAAGTACTGTGTTTTTTTTTNAACATTGTTTTTATTTTCCTTTTACTACCTTTGTACTCGTATTTGTAACATTAATTGAAGTACTGTGTTTTTTTTTTGGCAGAAAATAAATATTGAGAATTAAAAATAAAATAACTTTTTGTGTGTAATATTACTTTGTCAACNAACATTGTTTTTATTTTCCTTTTACTACCTTTGTACTCGTATTTGTAACATTAATTGAAGTACTGTGTTTTTTTTTGGCAGAAAATAAATATTGAGAATTAAAAATAAAATAACTTTTTGTGTGTAATATTACTTTGTCAACTNTTTTTTTTTGGCAGAAAATAAATATTGAGAATTAAAAATAAAATAACTTTTTGTGTGTAATATTACTTTGTCAACTTCATGACAAAGTGAGGATCTGTGAATTGTCGGACACTAGTTTGCTTTTGTCTCGCTTTATGTTCTGTCAACTTCCTCTCTGTGAGAGTTTTATTTGTTCGCAGATTGTCTGTAGTAATTTAGATACCAATGTATAAATACTGCTATAATCCATTCACGTTTACTTCACACTTTTCTGAAGCCCTGCTGAAGTTCTACTTACAGGATATTCCTCCGCCTCATACAAACTAAGTTTAACCAAGTCTAGAAAATTACACCAAAGGGATAACGCGCCGAATTCGTGCGCACTCAGTTGTAATAACATTTTAGATAAGAACTATTTTTTACTAGGCACTACCAAAACACATTTTTTCTCACTGTTTTTATTCATATTTATTATGAATGAAATATTAGAATTTACAAAAAAAAATACAGGTAAAATTTCAATTTAACGAAAAATAAGATACTTTCATATTAACAAAGGTATGAATCGCTTGTGATACATGGCATCTTTAGGATATAAATAAACACATTATGCATGGGATGATTTTTCAAAGGTTTGATTCAAAAAGTGTGAAGAAACAGTGAATATACTATATCAGGCCTGCACCAGCGTATCGTGTAGTCGTCATAAACCAAGTTGGCGTAGAAACATTAACGTGCCTCGTGTGTTGCCTTCCTGTCCGAATTTCGCGCGTGGATTTCTCGAAAACTTTTCACCTGAGAGCCTTTCGGACAAGGCAACATCTCCTGTCGATTTAGATGTGCTGATTCAAAATTTTTCTTAACAAATCGTTTACAGCTGATTGCTGAAAAGTTTCATGCAAACGTACAACAGCAACCCCCATTTAATTAATGAAAGGCAAGGGTGATGATATTACCGATCGAGTTTTCAGAGGTGTAAGATCTCCTTTATACAAATCACTATTCACCGACTTGTTACTTAATCACAAGTATCTTATGATATTTTTTAACTTGAATCACTTCAAAACTCAACTTTTAAGGATATGCATATATCTCCTTTAATAATCACTTAAGAGAAAAGCAGTACATAAGTTTTCGCCTTATATTTTCGTAAGATATGACTTACCGGAGTTTGACGGTGTTGTTCATGTGTATCGTGTCTATCAAAACATTTCAGCTCGTTTACATCCGTGCGAGTTCTCTAAGGGCAGGCCTTACAATGGATCACTTTAAGTGTTTTCCACTTTTACTCTTCACGCGGTCTGGCAGTTTTTATACTACATTTCTTAAACTTCTCTTGTCATCGCTTCACTTTCTTCTTGGTGTATTTTCGTGTGTTATTGAAGTGTCCTGAGTTAGTTCTCCGACCTTTTCCTATACGTAAGGGGTTATGAGTAGTAAATGATGCAAATTAGAACCATTCTGAGCTCTTATTATCACATGTTGTAACAAAAAATATAATAGTTACTCTTGAGATATAATCTGTGAATTTTATACCAGCTTACAAAATGTATGCCAGTTTATCCTGGACCAGACTTGTCTAGCTAATGCATTTTAAAAAATGTGTGTAATTTCGCTTTATGTAAAATTAAAACAAAATACTAGCCTGTTAATTATTTCATTCAAAATTATATAAAATTGCCTACCGCTTAAAAAACGTTAAGTCAATCAAACCTGATGAGAAAGTTTCTACCCTTTATATTGCTTGCATGTTTTGGAAACATTTAGTATAAAAACCCTGTCCAATTCATAATAATTTCATGTTACAAAANTTTATATTGCTTGCATGTTTTGGAAACATTTAGTATAAAAACCCTGTCCAATTCATAATAATTTCATGTTACAAAAGCACAACAAAAAATACATACATAAATATATACATACATTTTAAAAACCATACTTGAAAAATTCGAATCACAATAACCTACAAAATGACTAAGAACAGCTTTGAAGTCTGACTGTTTATCCATCAATTTTTTTTTTTGTGCATAGGCAACTCATGAGCACAAAAAATCCCTACCACACCTAACTGCCAACTTTAACTATAGCTNTTTTTTTTTTGTGCATAGGCAACTCATGAGCACAAAAAATCCCTACCACACCTAACTGCCAACTTTAACTATAGCTACAGTCCTTACAGAAGCATTTATGAGGGACAAACCAGTTTGGATTACTTATAAATACTGATCCACAGCAACGATAAACGGGAATCATTGATTTCATATGTATTTCGGTTAGGCAAATTAACCACTGCACCACTCATTTTACCTGTCAGCGTACGTCTTAACTGACACCTATGAATAGACGTAATTCTCAGTAGCGAGATGCGTCTTCTATTAGTAAGTGGCTTGCGTAAGCTTTCAAAGATCATATGAGCGATTAATGGAATTTCGATATAAATTGCGATATTTTTCTGTTGAGATGCAATCGCTATCGTTAGATTTGTGCAAACTTTTTTTCATCTCCACGTCTGATGTGACGCCAAAAGGCAGTGCGGAGTCTGCGATATCTTCAGGAAATGGTGGCTTATATCTTTAGCGCAGAAAAATGTACTAGAGGGGAAGAGGTTTTGGCAGTATTTGACAGCTGAAGTCATCTGCGCTGATGTAGGTGAAGAGAGGTGAAGCTGGAGCCACGAAGAAATGTAATGGTAAGGGGAAACGGGAGTGCCCTAAGAAAACCCACCGACCAAAGGCAACGTCCACCACGTTTCCCAAATGGGAAAAATTAGTGTTTTATGCCGCACAAGAAACGAACCCACTACGTCTTGGTAGAAAGCTAGAGGTCTGACCACTACACCTGCGGTCCCTGAATGTGGGTTCGAGTGAAGGCGATCGGAGTATCAAAACCATCCCATTATATTTTTCCAGTTAAAATGAAGGTGCCGATCACCATGATATATTCTGTACCATATAAGAAGGCCACTTTTTGACAGCTCGGCGAAAATAGTGCCACGGTTTACATCTGACTACGTATCCTTCCGCCATCAGCTGGTCCGTCACGTCGGGGCTGTATTTTTTATCAACACGCTGTCAGCTAATCCACTTCTCATTGTACTGTAATTCTAAACAAATTTTGAGATATTTTAAGACTGACATCTGTCTAAAAAATATAAAGTAAAAATATAAAATATTGCAAATAATTAGATATTTGATAACTCTTTTTTAATTTGTCCGACATAGTGAATTTGGGTTAAAATTTGCGAGACGGTCTGTTGTATCTATTATTACCCTTTGAACGTTATAGCTAATATATTCGAGTTGGAAATATGTGACATGGAATAACGTTAGAATTGCTTAAAAACTATACACGCGTGTCTAAGGAATCAAGGAGATGGGTTTCGAGAGAACAATATGGTGTATAATTTACGTAGACGAACGATTACCGGCCGAATATAAATGACTTGTACTCCAAATCGTTGTACATTACATATGTTACTTTAAAAATTATGCAGAGCTCGTGGAAAAATATAACTATTGGCATATGTTTGTAAATTCGTTATATATCGCGCAGGAAAGAGGTTCATTTCTGGCTGGTAATAGCTCGCAGAATATCCGATAGATAGCGCGCAGCACATCACGGTGAAGTTTTGAGTAACTCTTTTTATGGTCAACAGATAGTGTATTTTTAAAATTGATAATTCTTATGTTACAGGCTGGAAACATATTTCAAATTCGTGTCGTTTCGTCAAATTATTAGAAAAAATAATTCAACAATATTATGCAATATTTCTGTATGCTTTTGGAATTAATATCATGGACGTGTTGAAAGCAAGGTTTGAGATGGATGATACGACGTTAAACACAACTAAAAAAAAACAACTTCAGAAAACTTTTCTACGTCGTATCGTTCTATTGTACATTTCATTTTGATCACCTAAACCTAACTACATTATCACGAAGTTTAGTTTTTAACACTAACAACCATTGTTTTGTGACCTTGTAAAATAAAATGTATTAATAAATGCAAGAACTCTTTCTTATCCGCGTATTTTCTGCTTTTCTGATGTGAATCGGCAGTGCACTCAGAATAGCCAACGTAATTTTAACTTTTGTTCGTTCGTGCATCAGCTGATACAGGATTTTGTAAATGGTGCTTTGTTTGTTTCGTATACGTCAATTGCCACTCACTGACTGTCAGAAAGTGGCCTTCTTATACGGTATGGACCATATAATTGGTTAGAACAGTATTTCCCAAAGTATGGGTCGCGACCCACTGGTGGATCGCAGACTAAAATTTGGTGAGCCCCAAAAAATATATAATACTTCAACTTGTTTAACTATTTTATTAATCCTACTACCCTTCACTTCCTTACGCTACGTAAGAAATACAATGTGAACATGATGGAACAGCGAAACGGTAAGTTTCTCTCATAAGGCATTAAAGTGGGTCCTGAACTTTGGCATTTTTTTTTTAATGGGTCGCGGTTTATAGAACTTCTGGAATCACTGAGTTAGAAGGTTAGCCTACTGTGCGAATGACGAAGAAAAGAATATTTCTGGATTAGGCATGAATGAGTGTGCTGCTTTCGTTTTAAATGTATGCAAGTTCAGAACGTGAGCCACTTTCTGATCAGCCTACGGGCAGGAAATAAACGGTAATAAATCATGAATAACATTTTTAAATCAATTACGTTGGTATGTGCCCTTGCCGTGTGCCTTGACTTAGCCATTTTGAAAGTTGTATTGACGTCAGTGTTGTAATGTTTTCATGTGTTTTTCTTTGGCCGCAAAACAGTACAAACCAGTAGTGCTACTTATGTCATTAATTTTGACGAAAATTTCATACGACTTACACATGCGAAAATAAGACACCAATATCGGGTTAAGATGGTAACTTATACATAACAATCAAATATAAATAAAAAAAACTAGAATAATCATATGACAGTTTGCTAAAATTCATACACTCGTATTTAAGTGTTATTTTCGCTTTTGGTCCACGACTTATTTGACACGTCATGGAGGACTCTGAACCAATAATAAACAAGCAAAAAAATGTAATTCTAATTACGACCTCCTACTCCGGTTGCAAGTAGCCAATGAGCAGATGACATCTGTTTGAATACTGAAACTATTATGAAGTCTTGTGCGTGCAGGTCACTAAAATCGCGAATTTTTCCGTTCACCACTCATAATTAAAACCCATACATTACATTATTATTGCAGAAAACACATTAACATATTAGGAACCACGGTGGTATAGAGGTCAGACTAGTAGCCTCCCACCTTGGCGAACCGGGTTCGATTCCCAGCGAGTCGCTCCCGGATTTTCACATGTCGGAATCGCACCGGACGATGTCGCTGGTCGGCGGGTTTGCTCGGGGATCTCCCATTTCCCCCACCCTTACATTCCGTCACTGTTCTACACTTAACTCACTTCTCCCTCATCGGCTCTCAAGACCTCGATGTTAAGAGCCGCCCAAATCTCTCCGCTTAAATGTATTGTTCTGGGAGCTTGCAAACATCGTTACTATAAATCACTGCACGTTAAACCAATTCACAGTATATGGTTGAATTTCACTGAATCACTCAACGTTATCCTTCTATAATTGGGCTTATACTAGAGACAAGTCGTTTCATCAGGCTTTCGTCTGGATACACGGACATTTTAAAAACCTTCAATAGTGCTGTGAGAAACGTCGATAGACGTTGGAAAACTTGCTCTTATTTTAAATGACAATGTTATTATGGTGTAAGCATATTTAAAATGTTTACATACGAGGTGTGTTCAAAAAATAAGGTGGCTTTGCAAATTTCGATGGCTACGTACATTCGATTATCGATTGTTTTTATTGTTATGTTGGTACACATGTCCCCCACATATGTTTACATTATCAGCCATTTTGCATTGCTAGTTTGTTTGTGACAGATATAAAGGTTAGACGTGTTTCGGTGTGCTAGGCAATTTTTTGTTATCGCAAACAATGGATCAAAGAATCTGTATTAACAACACCGTAATCATGCCTCAGCCACCGTATTCACCGGACGTGGCCCCCTTTCACTTGTTCCTGTTCCCAAAACTGAAGAGACCCATGAAAGGACGGAGGTTTGTCACGATCGAGGAGATAAAGACCCGGGAGACTTCAATGCCATACCAAAATGCGCATATCATAAGTGCTTCGAGGATTGGAAAAAAGCGCTGGCACAAGTGTATTATATCTGAGGGGGATTACTTTGAAGGGGACAAAATATATATTGATGAATACATAAATATTTATCGAGACAAAGTCACAAAATAACAAGCCATCTTATTTTTTGAACACACCTCGTACTATCCCGAACATACTGGTGTTACGAGAGACAGTACCTCCTCAACGTAGCGGCGTGTCGTTAAGGCTCCCTCCTACGTGCCGCTTGAACTGCGTTACATTGTGTTAGAAATTCGCGGTTTTCTGCGAAACTTATAAACGTGCGTCCAACGTGCTGATAAACGAAAAGAACACACACTTGCGACGAGGCTGTTAAGTGATTTCAAGACGTCACGCACTTTAAAACCATCATTTTTTAATACTACAAAATTGCTAAAAACTTATTTTACAAAGCGTTGTATCTCACGCACCAGATACATAGAAAAATACTCAAGGGCCCTGCATTGAACCTCCCTACAGACTTTCCACCAGTAAAATAATAGAGTCGCCACTGAAAGTACCACAGGTACACGCAGTGCGACGAGAACACTGGACGTCAGTGAATAGCCCATCGCTTAGCGGCGATGGCGTTACTCGTTTCGCGAGGCAGTGTCGCCCTTATCGCTCCTGCGCCTCTCGGCCTCGAACGTGGAAAACGGCTCCAGGTAGACGGGGACCTTAATGTGCCCGTAACGCGTATTGACGGTGAGCGGCTGTTGGTGCTGACTACACTTTGACGGGCTGTGAGGCGCTCCGCACAATCTAAATCTCAATCAGTGATTTCAATCAGTAAAATTATTTTACTGAATCTTCATTTAACGACCTGTCACCTTCTGCCAGGCCAGTGGAATTCAATGTGAATCAGTAGAACTCGCTGTTTAATCAATTAATGCCAGCAACTAAAACGATCAGCAGAATTTTACTGATTCAAGTTGAGCAGTTGCAACAGATCTCCAGTCAAATGCACTGAATTGGAGCAGTTTTATCTGTTTCAATTTTAGAGTTCAACGACGACAGGGGAATACGCACGATGGCCACGTCGCCGTCAGACTCTCACACGCTGAGTGAGTAAGTGAAAAGATTTGGGGGGGCTCTTAACAAGTAACGAGGTCTTGAAAGCTGATGAGTGAGTGAAGATATTTGGTGTGTCTTAACAATTAACGAGGTCTTTAGAGCCGATGAGTGAGTGAGTGAGTGAAGAGATTTGGATGGCTCTTAACAACGAGGTCTAGAGAACCGATAAGTTAGTGAGTAAGCAAAAAAATATGGGTGGCTCTTAAAATTGAGGTTTTGATAGCAGATGAGTGAGCGAGTGAAGATATTTGGGTGGCTCTTAACAACGAGGTCTTGAGAGCCGATGAGGGTGAAGCGAGGTGAGTATGGAGCAGCGCCGGAATGAAGGGGCGGGGGAAACGAGAGATCCCCGTGAAAACCCGCCAACCAGCGGCATCGTCCGGCACGATTCCCACATGCGAAAATCCCAGGGGCGACTCCGCCGGGAATCGAACCCGGTTCGCCTAGGTCAGAGGCGAGTAGTCTAAGCACAACACAACCTCGGTCCCTCCTCTAACACGGTGATCACCATTGGTGACACAGAAACGGGGTTTGTAGCTGAAGATTACACTGTTCCATTCCGCACCTCACGCAGCTATTGTGTGATATTCTAAGCGACGATGGCGCTGGATCGCTGTTTCAGAGTAGAGCCTTCGCAACGGACGGCCGGAGAAGAAGCCTGTCTCGGCCGATAGAAGTGATACTGTCCGTGTCGATACAGCAGCATCCAAACCGCCCTGCACACTTCGCAAGACGTCACCAGTCGTGGATTGTGGGTGTGCTACGCCTTGGCGTCTGAAACGACGATGTGTGTACTCTGATGTCCGTCTCCGAGCTCCGGTTACACTACGATGATGCGCATTTCCTTCCTAAGACCACTATATGATCGGCGGTTATGGCATCGCGGTGCGTTTCTTCCGCAATAACGGCGCAAGGGCTAATCGGCTTTACGAACACCTACGATTGAACCTCTCGTGAACTCATCCGTTTGCCGGAATTGCGTACTGCTGCGTCGTAAAGGCCCTACTACGCCTTGTTCGTTCTCCAGATACAGCAACAGCAGTGGCGTTTCCTGCTGCAGGGCTGCAGCCCCCCTGAATTATTTGTCAATTACAGTAAACCATTTTCAATGTCGCAGCTGCCCTCAATTTAAAAGAAGCCTTGTTATGATTGCTTCGAGCTTCCTACTCTGCCAACGATCGTAGGCCAATCCCCTCGACTGAGCAACGTATGTTTATGTAGCTTGTACAGCGCTAGGCTGGTCGGCAAGGCAGGGCTGCGGCGGAGGCAGCCCTTCCGGCCTCGCTGGCGCATGCGCACGCCGGTGGCAGCGACGTGAGCATGGGTAGCAGGGGAAAGTGGAGGTGTCTCGCCCTTCGCGCGCACATGGGCTGCAAGACTGCCAGCCCTACAGGCAGTCGTGGGACGGGCAACTGGTGCGCGCGTTTATATAGCTTTGATGTCGTCAAGCTGTTGGTTACTTCAGGTGTGAAGTGAAGTGTTTAGAAGTTTCTATCTATGCTATTTTCACTATATTAGAATTTAATTTAACATGAACAGAGTAAATGTGGAGAGTCAAGGAGACATTTATTTTTCTCAATTATCACTAGAGAGAAAAAATGTAATTAAAAACAAATGACTTAGTAATTCGTCAGCTTTCATCAAGTTGGCATCAGATAAATAAAAGAAAATTTAATTTATACGTGTATGACAAGCACAAATGACTGTGTGGATGTGAATAAAAAAATGCTCTAATTTGTTTTCATGAAAAGTATGATAAAAGTTTTTTTTTTTTTTTTTACTTATTTCATTAATTTGCTTATTTGTAATGTTGCAAATATGTGTGGTTTAAAATCACAAAATAAAATTGCGGGAATATTTTATTAGTATATCATATATAAGGAATGATAAAGGAAATTACCGTGTTAAAATAAGTTACTATCAATAAAATAACTTAGACAAAAAAATATAATACAGGATTTTTTATAAAGAGTGGTGCAAAAGTAAAGCTGATTTATCCATGCAACAACATTTTTTAATATATTTCTGTATACTGAAGAAATAAAAAAAAAATTTTTAATATATATTTTATTTTTGATGTAGGTAATTAAACTAAGAAATTAATGAAAATCTAAGGGAAATGTAAATTTAAAGTTCTCTGAATATACAGTGCTTGTCAAATATTCGTTTAGGTGAATAACAGTGAAAATTTTCATTTGTTTACGTTTATTTCTAAAATTTTATTAACATAATTTCTTGAAACTTGACTTGAAATGTTTGCAAAAGCTATTATGTTAAGTTCAAAAATATTATTACAACATTCATTCCTTCCTTAATAAATCATTCGTGTTTATTACATTTTTACATGTACTATAAGGAAATATTTAGGAGCACATCGTTATAACGTATGGCCATTAATGACACTGGGCCAGTTTGAATTCACAATTTGAATTTAATTCAGTTTATTACGTTCAAGTTTTTAGTTCAAAATATATATAAATGAAAAACGTGATGACATTTTCGGATTTTCGTTAAACATTCGTTAAAGCTGTCTTCTCACTAAATTATTTTTCATTTTCTTTTCAGTTTCATGGAGTCTAACAACAAGTGTGAAACAAAAAGTCACTTTCGCACAACCCTATAATATTGTACGACTTATTTTTACACTTAAAAAATTTACATTGTAATGTAGTTCACTACCTCACTCTTCCTCGCCCTCTCAAATATTCAGTATCACTGTGCAGCCCTACTTATGTTAAAACCCACGAGCCGCGACTAAGACAGCCAAAACACTCACTTCTTGCGGCCGTGATGATATCTTGGATGACTTGTCTGCCTGTATCACGCGCGCGGTTCGTGTGATTGGCCAGAAATGGTTATCAAATGTATAACAGACATATGTACATCCGTTCTCCACGTTTAATGATACTTCGTTCACGCCATCGCGGTGTGGCTTTATCTCTGTCAGGTAATGCAGCTACGAAGCTATTTACTTTCACTGTGTCTGTAGCCTAACGACCTTTTACAGTCTGTGTTGTGTTTCCTGCGTTTACTGTAATTTTAAATTACGATATGATGCACCACTCAGATTTATGAACTGATTTCACAATTTTGAGTTTCGAATTATCCGTTTGGTCTCTGATGTGAGATTACCTTTTCTTAAGCACCTGCTAAATGTTTTGAATGCTTATTAAAGGAAAGGTTTATTCAATCAATTTTTTTTTTGCGATTGTGCTGAAGATTTCAGTCTTGAAAGGAAAATCAACCTATACCTGACAAGAGATGGGAAACTGATCGTCTCAACCAATCATAACGTTTGTGGCTGTATGTTGAATAAAAAAAAAAGTGGCATTCAAGTAATAATTTTTTTAAAATAATATATACGTCGAATAATTTATCGTTTAACCTGCTGATACTGAATAGGACGTAAGGAAAGTTGATGACGCACGTGTCTTGGGGAATCACAGCTACGAGAGAGCAACTGTCGTGTATTTTTATTGTGTCCTCGAATTCACCGCGAATATGAAACTGACTTCCAACGCGTTAACTCGATCCTCCACGGAAACAACTCAAGAGCAAGAATACGACAAGAAACCATCGTGCCTGATCCTGATACAGGTTGGAGATCTCAGTTGCAATGACTTGCGCACCGCATGCTCGTCGCTTGATGGTCACTCGTCGTTGCGATTCGTCCTGGAGAAACCTCTGGATATTCAGCAGGCGTCCTATCTTAAGGCGCCCGTCTACCTGGCGCTTGAACTGTGTTGCAGAGTGTTCGAAATACACGTTTTTCAACGAAACTGTTAAGCTTGCGTCCAATGTGATGATCTACGAAAAGAACACACACTTCAGACGAGAGCTGTTAAGTACTTTCAAAATATCACGTACGTTAGAAACATCAATTCAGAGTACTCCAAAACCGCTAAAAACGGCCTTTCCAAGGCGCTGTAGCTCAAAATGCACGCATCAGATACATACAAAACTACTATAGGGGCCTGCACTGAACCTTCCTAAAGACTTCCCACTAATAAAATAATATGGTCACCGCTGAAAGTCCCATAGGTACACGCAGCACGGCGAGAACACTGCACGCCAGTTAAGAGCCTTGCGCTTAGCGGCGATGGCGTACTTGATGCGCGTGGCAGTGTCGCCCTTATCGCTCCCGCGCTTCTCGGCCTAAACGTGGGAAAAAGATCCAGGTAGACGCGCGCCTTAACTAGCTGCTTTCCAGTGCGTTTTCTCCGTACACTGTCTTTTTATTCTTGCGCCTCTAATTCGCGGGATTTTTCACTCATTAAATGCCGCGATGAGAAGATTTACTAAATACTGTCACTGCGCTGGATGCCGCCATTCCCATAGATGCTCATTGTTTTATTCAACAAATCGCAATTTTCATTTGGTTCAGTTTTTCACAGCAGAAAAATTCGTAAAGAACGTAATACTTTCATCGGGAAGTTGGAAACATTGAAAAATGTACTGCACTGATATTTCGAAATAACTTTCCAATTCATGAAATAATTCTGAATTTTTATTTGAAGGCTCTGAAAATTTTATCGGATCTGTGGCACTGGGATAGTATGTATATACATAAGCTCATTACTGCGTGACATCATGTGGCAGGCAACTAATTGTTTACAGATATCCTTATTCCACTCCTTTATAAACCTCACCGAAATATGTTATTAACGTTACAAAACTGTACCGAATTTAGAGATCTGGTGCAGGAAAGTGCAAGGACTTTTATTGTGACACAGAAAAAAAATCTAATGTTGTGCAACAGTATTAATGTTACTACAACAGTAATTTGTTGTTATCTGTGAACCATAAGTAAAAAGTGTTGCAGTTAATGTAACATACTGTTAAGCTATTAATGTTGATATAGCATTAACTGCCTTTGTAATACCGTTACCTCCTTGCGGCAAAACGAATTTTGTGTAGAATTTACGTTATCCTTCGTGTTAAAATTTTTCTTCCATTTTCTCTTTAAAAAAAACATTCCGATGTAAAATAAATTAAGTGTAATTATTTGGTGACAAAATGAATTATTACCAACGAAGGAAATAATGACGGGTGCGAGGAGAAACTTCCTCGCGCCCTAAATGTTTGACGTTATTGACTTTACTAAACCTAGCGTCTTACCAACAGCTCTGTTTTAACATGCTCAACTCATTTTCGCTTCCATTACGTGGATATACTTTATGATGTAAAAATACATATTCGTATTTGGCAAACGTAAACGGGTTTGCAAGACGTGAGAGCTGGTATAGGCTACATTTAGTTCTCATACAATACTTTAAAATTTAAATATTTCGGTTTAATTTTACGAGGTTATCGCAGTTCACCAGTATCCGCCATTTTACAACGTCAAGTCAGCGTATACTAGTGTTGGTTGGACATAAGTTTACTGTCTCTCAGTAACACAAATATTTTGTTCTTTATTGTTATTTTTAGCGTAATTCTGCATTTGGTTGCGGCGACATTACTTGGAGGCTTTATTAACATTATCACCTCAACAGCGTATTCGCAATACAGTAATATAAGACTTTGTAAATGTTTAGCAATGGTTCCTTTATCACAACAATATTAATTTCACCGCAACATAAACGTTTAAAGAAATGCCTCAATAGTAATGTATTTGTTTCAACATTATGCTTTTTTCTGTGTGTTCAATGCTTCAATTTGTCTTACAAGCATGGCTCGCTGAGAATTCTACCACGATACCGCGCATCTCTACGATTTCCGAATCTGCGGCCAGTTTTCTTACGTATTTAGCTAATTAATTCAACTTAGGTCATTTAAGCAATGATGTAGTGAATGGAAAAAAGATTAAACAAGTGTTGTGTAGGAATGTCTCGTTAAAATATTTTTTAACCGGTGTTAAACACGTGTATAAAATATGCTCACGCGTCCCTTTATTTATTTATTTATTTTTAGTTTTCGTTGCAACTACTGAATTTCCATAAACGGAATTATTTACAAGTGGCTAACAAAAATGTTAAGTTACCGGACTTAACGGGCGTATACATAGTCTTTTACAAAAAGTAGCGGATAAAATCGATTTTTCTCGAAAAACATTAGTCATCTCTCCCTCTCTCTCTNACATAGTCTTTTACAAAAAGTAGCGGATAAAATCGATTTTTCTCGAAAAACATTAGTCATCTCTCCCTCTCTCTCTAAACCTGTTTTGAGAGACAGCTAATAAGTAACTGATTAGTGCCAAACATTTAACAACAATAAGGAAAGGAAATCACATCGCATACAAAATAAAATTGTAATTGTGTGTTCTCTTAGTACATATATTGCTATGTATGATAACCACTTAAAAATTTACATTAGAGGATGGTGAAAAAATTAATAAAAATGTAGTTATCCTGAATTTANACATTAGAGGATGGTGAAAAAATTAATAAAAATGTAGTTATCCTGAATTTAATACACTATTAATTTTAAAATATGTAAAGTGTAACAGAGAAGCGTCTTAAAAAGATTTACTTAGCGACAATACAGTAGAATGAAAGAAATACGCTGCAGTAGGCAAAACCACTTCACTGTAGTTGATGAGGTGCCAGGAGACTTGAATGCAACGAATAATACATCGTGTGTGGCAAGTTAAGTGTTAGAGTGATGATACATGTAACCAGGTGATGCCTCTTAAAACACGCTACTCGAGTTGTAACGGCCCGTCTCTCAGCGGGAAGAAATGAGATGCTACTGTGGTGCCCTCAGGTGGCCACGGCTCGAAGTAGCTGCCGCTATCTGAAGTGAAAAGACAATGAGTCAACGAAACGAGCGGCACTGCCCCCCCGCCGGCCGAAAAATCTCTGTTCGGTCCGGGACAAAAATTCGGGCACCTCAACAAAACTTATTCGCGCTAAATTTACCACCCACCCCTCAAAAGTCTAATGGCTAAAGCCTACATGTCTCTGTAGGCAACAACAGCTGCCTACAAAAGAGGGGGAAACCTGTAGCAGGGTGAGGTATGGGAGATGAGATGCGAAGAATACATTCTCCAGACTGGAAACTGAAACACTGGCCACCCTGACACCAGAGATGGCGCCAGGGAGGCTGGGATAAGGTACCAGTGGCGAAAACTCCCCTCTCTCGCCTCAGCCGCGGCATAATTAATAAGATCTCGAAAGAGGAAGAGGGAGGGGCAGTGATCCCCGATGGCCATGCACCACATTATCATAAAATCATCCACTAAACCACAAACCATTTTCCTTCATTTCACCAAGTTCAGAAAATGTTCCAAGGTAAATGCAGAGGCCGGAAGGCCTAAGCATAATGACCTGCAACAACCAGGATTTTTAATTCTCTAAGGGGAGCAGACCCCCTTTCTTATAAGCGATATAAGCGAAGCGATTCGCGCTAAAATTTTATGATAATGCATGCAACAATTTTTAATTCTTTCCTGTCGAAAGGGCTTGTACGGTGCCTATATACCGGTTTTTTTCCTTTCTCTTCTTAGTATAGTAGTTAGCTATAAGTACACTCAGGGAGGTTGTCATGGCCGAAAGCTGGCCATTGCAGCCCAATCCCTTGCTGCCGGGATTCATGTCTCCTTGCGTGATTTCCTTCCCTTGTAGGCGTATGGGGCCCAGCCCTGAGACGCACTTAACTCCCGTCCCTACCGCGGGCTCACAACTACACTTAATTTTAGAGTAGGTTAGTAAAAAAAAAAATTCGTGCTAGCATTGCGCCAGTCATTCTGCCTACAGCTATCGCTGCAAACACACATCCCCCCC